>JAEANM010001642.1:0-26944 GCA_017656035.1 Myanophis thanlyinensis
AGAGAGAGAGAGAGAGAGAGAGAGAGCTGTGATCCTCTTTTGCGACCTTCTGAAAGGCAAAGTCAATGGAGAAGCCAGATTCGCTTAACAACCTTGGTATTAAATTAAAAACCACCGCAATTTGCTTAACAACTGAGGAACAACAAAGAAGGTGGTAAAAGGGGGGGGGCAAAACTCCATTGAATGGTGTCTTTCTTAGGCCGCAGAAATTTGGGGGCTTTACTGTGATCGTAATTTGAGGACTAATTGTATAAAGGCCTGTGTGTGTGAGGAGAGGGTAGGAAAGAGGGCGGGGCTTGCTCTCTCTCTCTCTCGATTTTCTGTCGCTCTCGAGCGCACCCGCGCGCGCGCGCAGGCGCTCCCGCCTCCTCCGCTGCGGCTGGGCGCGCGCAGTAACCGCCGCTAACGCCACGAGCGCGCCGCGCATGCGTGCCTCCGCGCGCGCCGGCTGAGGAGGAGCCGTCGGAGGCCTCGCCGGCTGCGATTTCATCATGCGGAGGGCCGCGCCTGCCAGCTTTCGGCCCGCCTGCTCGCCTTCCGCCGCGCCGCTCCATGCCGTGGCGCTTTAGCGTCGCGATCGGCCGCCTCGTCACCCTCAGCAGCAGCAGCAGCAGCAGCAGCGCCCGCCTTGTGGCCGCCCTCCTGCCCAGCGCCTGGCTCCACGCGGCCCGGCCATCCTCCTCCGCCGCCGCCGCCAGCACCCGGCCCCGCTCTCGCCGCCCCACCCGGCCGGATCCCGACCCCGGCATCGGCTCCAGCATGGACGGACCCGCCGCCGAAGCGCTCCTGGCGCCGCTCAGGCAGGCGGTGAGGCAACAGGTGAGGAAAAATCCCCACCGTCGCTCGACTACATATCCCATCTGTGGAGGATGGGCGCCGTCGATCTTGGGTGGGAAGGCGGAGATAAGTCTTCCCTGGGGTCCTCTCCCTTTACCCCCCCCCCAACACCCCAGATCTCATTGCGCTGCAAAACATCAAAAAACATGCGGGCAGGGGATGATGGGGGATGGAGTCCAACCCCTCCCCCCCCTCCTCCCCCCCCCGTCACGGGAAGAAAGTCTACCTGGGCAGTTGAGGTGGCTTTCCCTCCTCCTCCCTCCTTATGTAGAGGGATTCCTTCAATCAAGATGTGGTGGACTACAACCCCCCATCTGGGTTGGCTGGGGAAGATGGGAGTTGAAGTCCGGCACCGAGTTCCGTGGGAGGTCATATGCTAAGGAAGGTTTGTTGGCCTGATGAGTTTGGGGAGCGAAATAAGGGTTCTGAATTAAAGGATCTCTTGAATTCTTGCTTAAAACAAAATTTGCATGATTGGGGGAGTGGGGGGGGGCTGGATCTTAAGGCTTTTAAGAAGATCCCATCTCCTTAAATAATTACCCTTTTATTTCTTGAAGTTGGTCAATTGATAACACTTCTACCCCCACTCCCCTCCACTCATTATATCCGATTGACCTTTTCCCCTGATGAATAGTTTCTGGAAGTAAATCTTATCACTGTTTTCTCTCCTCCCCCCATTTGCTTGTTCTTCCTTGAACCATTGTTATCATGTAGTTTCTTAACCTCTGCAATGCCTATAATCTGAGGTCCTTTCACCTCCCCAGTGATTGATATGGGTCAGGGAATGCCACATCTGATGGGCATATCCAATGGCTTTTATTGAAAATAAATTAACTTGACTTGTCCCAAAGAATCTGCTCCCTTTTGGTGCTCCATTATTGGGAGATAATGTTGGTAATGTGCTTCTGTCTTCTCCCTGAGTGACCTTTGCTTAAGTTTCTAAGTTTGACCTCAGAAATCTACCAACAGAATTAATTGTACGTCTCTTGAAGTTTTGGTGCTTTGCATCCATCTTCCTGGCTTAGCCTTTTGTTTTCTTTGGGAGAGGAAAGGCTCTTTCCAATTGTTAGGACAAAATTTCCTTTTGTTGGATCTGCTTTTTATATCTTATCCTGCCTCTCAGGCGGTAATTGCTACTCTTAAAAAGGCTGGGTTTATTTGACTGTCAAATGGTGATAGTTAAGCAAAGTGTACTATACAGGTAGCCCTTGTTTTATGACTTTAATCAGGGCTGAAATTTCAGTCAGATGTGGTCGTTAAGCAAGTCATCATGTCACTAGGCCTGATTTTTTTTACAACAATTTTTACATGGTTGTTAAATGGATCACACAGTCTTTTAAGTCAATACAGTTTTCCCAAATGATTTTGCTTGCCAGATTGGGAAGGTCACTAACTAATCAGTAACCACAAGACACTATAACCACCGTAAGCGGGTTACCAAGCACCAGAATTGCAATCACATGACTGTAGGGGGTAGTGTGAGGGTCATAATTTTGAGGATGTGTCGTAAGTCACTTTTTCTGAGGCTGTAGTAGGTTTAAACTCACAAGTTGAGGACTATGTAGATCTGCTTATTCAAGATTTACATTTAGTTAAATGGATAGTGCTATTCCTGTAGAATTCCCCTGTGTGCCTCTTCTTTTTTGCTTAGCTAGTCAGGGAGGAAAAATGCATCAAAGTGTCTTTTAGGGAACAGGATTGGTAGCATCTTAATTGGAATAAGCTTTGTCTTTTTCTGAATCATCGTGCACCTCCCAAAACTGATTGAACTACAAGAAGTGCTTGAAGGGGGAAAAAAACACACCAAGGATCTGGGTTCAGAGCTTGGAAGCAGCTAGGAAGAATGAGCAGAATGGGCTTAACCCTTGAATGCCATGTGCTTTTTTGTAGAAATAATTCCCTTTTTTCTGCTGAGTTAAGGGAATTTTTTTTTAAATCAGGCTAATCCAGGTTGGAATTGGAGAATCACGGTGTGATGTGAAGAGACTCTCCTTGGTCAATCAAACGAAGGGGAAACTTATATAGGTAGTCCTCGACTTAACAACAGTTCGTTTAATGACCAAAGTTACAACACCAGTGAAAAATATGAGATGGTTGTTTTTCATCATGACCTTTGCAGCATCCGCACGATCATACGATTAAAATTCAGATCCTTGGCAACTGGTTCATATTTATGATCTTCGCTGTGTACCAGGGTCATGTGATCCCCTTTTGCGACCTTCTGACAAGCAAAATCAACAGGGAAGCCACATTCATTTAACTTACCAACTGCAGTGATTTACTTAACCGTGGCAAAAAAAGTTGTAAAATGGGGCAAAACTCACTTAACAACAAAATTGTGGGTCAATTGTGGTCGTAAGTCGAGGACTACTTGTAGTGAAGTTTTCAGCCTTTGTTCCACATCTGTTAAATCAACCTTGGCAATTTTAAGATGGGTGGACTTTCAGCTCCCAGAATTCCCCAGCCAGCATGAAGTCCACCCATCTCAAGTTGAGAAACACTGCTGTAAAATCAGCCGCCTTGTTTCAGTGGGGCAGGAAGTAGAACTCTCTTGAATCCACCCAGGAGATCTCCTTGATCAGAGATCAGTGTGGCTGGGATGGGTTAATGTTTTCCTGCTGCAGTGGTGCCTGATGCAATACGGGACTATGTTTAAAGAGTGGATCATTCTGCTTGTTATATATAGGACAAAGCTGCTCTAAAATTTGCCACATCGGTATGCAGGGTGGGCAGGTTCTCTCGAAGAAGGGGTGCCTGGTGATTTGCCTCCCCCGCCTTCCACTCTTCATTCCAGTTCCTCTTTCTCTGCTGCTTGAAGAGATCTTGGTATCTCTGATCTCTTCAAATATGCTTTACACAGGATTTCCTTTCTATTTTGCTTTCACTCTTACTAAGAGAGCTGCATTGATTCCTGCAGTAACCATCCTTTCCTTCAATCCACACGTCTGAATTTTCTTTTCTTTTTTTTAAAAAACCCTTTCAGTTCCCTCCCTTCTGCCACGTTTGCCTGCAACGGCAGCTTTCTTTTAAAAATAGAGGCAGTTCTTGAGAACTGGCAGATTTCTTTCTTTCCCTCTTGCATTGTTAGGAATTCGTGGTTTGTCATATTTGGAGTTGCCCTCTTGTGGAGAGACCAGTGCCATAGAATTAATGAGAGTCTGACATAATTGAAGGGATAACATCATCATCAATCAGAAATAGTGCTGTAAGGGACCTCAGAAGTCTTCTAGTCCAACCTTCTGCTCAAGCAGGAGTTCAACATTTCTGTTGTTAAGCAAGACAGTTGCTAAGTGAGTTTTGTCCCATTTTAGTGTCTTTCTTGCCACAGTTGTTAAATGAATCTCCACAGTTGATAAGTTAATAATCCAGTTGTTAAGTGAATCTGGTTTCCCATTAACTTTGCTTGTCATAAACATTGCAAAAGGGGAATCACAGGACTCAGCAGCCATCATACATACGAACCAGTTGCCAAGTGTGAGAATTTTGATCACATGGTCATGGGAATGCTGCAGTGGCCATGACGATGAAAAAAGGTCATAAGTCACATTTTTCAGTGCCTTTGTAACTATCATTGTTCTGAAATTCAAGCAAAGTCTTATGTTTGATTTGTAAAATGAAATAACTTTCATGATTTGCTCTTTATTTCATGTCTTTCAGAAAGTTAGAATATTATTTATTAATTCTATTAGCTGCCTGTCTTGCGGCATTTAATTCCCCTTTTTTTCCTCTGTGCAATTTCTCTTGCACACCAAGTTTATAGGATTGTTCTGTGTTTCAGCAAAGGGTAGACAGCCATCGGTCATATAGATCCTTGAATTTAGTTTTCTGTCCTGAGCAAGAGATTGAACTTGATGCCCTCAGGAGGTGAACTCTAGGTTTCCCTAGGCTAAACTTCATCTCTGAACGATTATTTTTTCCTAGGGAGAGCTTGTTCGAAAGTTGAAGGATGACATGGCTCCTCAGATGGATGTGGACAAAGCTGTGGCTGAACTTAAAGCTCGGAAGAGAATCCTAGAAGCTAAAGTGAGTCTTCAAACTTCCTGTGTTATTTTATCCAGAGTAAATGGCTTATTTCACCCATAAAATGTTAATTCAGAGTTTCATATCAGCAGGATAAAATACGCAGCATCTACATTTCTCCCCTGTTCCCTAGCAAAGTCACACAAAAAAAATCCTCATTTTTAATGCAATAGTTACACTGAACATCCGTTCATTTTAATCATGAAGACAGCGCCTATATTTTGGGTTGAGATTGGCAAGTGCTGATAACTGCATATAAAAACTAATATCCAGGTTTCCAGAGTAGCAAATGCAAGAATGAGATGAAGTTAATTACACCAGAAACAAAAGTTTCTAAGCTCCGTCTGGCCCTTGTGCTCAACCTTATAATTTAGGATTGTAGCAGCCATTGGTCATTGATTAGATAATTTTGGCTGGTATTCTATCAGTTTTGTGCTTGTCAGGAATAGGTTTCCTTTACTCTTTTTTCTGAATATACAGATAGCCCTCGATTTATGATGACATTTGAGCCCAACATTTCTGTTGCTAAGTGAGACATTTGTTAAGTAAATTTTGCCCCATTACGACCTTTTCTGCCACACTTCTTAAGTGAATTGTGCAGTCGTGAAGTTAGTCACACGGTTGTTGAGCAAATCTGGCTTCCTCTTCGATTTTGCTTGTCAGAAGGTTGCTAAAAGGGGATCACATGACCCTGGGACACTTCACTGTCATAAATATGAGTTGGTTGCCAAGCATCTGAATTGTGATCACACAACCATGGGGATGCTGTAAAGTTCGTAAGTGTGAAAAACAGTCCTTAGTCCCCTTTTCAAGAACTGTTGTAACTTTAAATGTTCATTAAACGAACTGTTGTAAATCAGGACTAACTGTTTTCAAAAATGAGCCCGGTTGTGATTTTTTATGGCACAGGGCTGGGTTATCTGAGGGATAATCTCTTCCCTATCACATCCGCCCATTCTATCAAATCCAAAGGAAGAGGCACATTGCACATCCTGTTTGTTAAGGTTCTTCCAGAAATGGGTTTTCTCTACCATGATGCCTGCTTTATGGAACACCACCCTCCTCCCTCAAGGATTTAGCTCTAACCCTGTTGGTTTTCTGGATCTCCCTTATTTTATGTGTTGCAAACTATCCACATAGGCAAAGTATAATTGCACATCAAGGGTGCACATGGCTTCTGTGTGTCTCAATTTGTAGGAGCTGGCTCTGCAGCCTAAGGATGACGTTGTGGACAGGCTTAAAATGGAAGATGCCTTGAAACGAAGGTTTTTCTACGACCAAGCATTTTCTATTTACGGAGGTACTGTATCTCTCCACAGCATAACATTCTTCTTTGTAATTAGCTGTTCAGTTTTATAACATAGGTGTCATTTATTTTAAAAATACTTAATATGTATATAAATGAAAAATATTTAATTAGCAATAGATATCCTAATGTTCTCACTCCAGCTCACAGCAAGGCAAAATACTAGATACAGGGTTTTTTTAAATCTTCTTTTACTTATTTTAATGTTTGACATGTGAGTTGGGCAGTTGTATAAATTTGTTAAATAAATAAATTAATAAACACAAAGGAAAAATTAGCCTTGAAATAATAAAAACCATGCATTATAGCATCAAGGTGGACTGCTGGACTCATCTGAATGAGTGATTCTCCCATGAAGAGAGGTAGAAGCATGTAGGGACAGAATGCTTTTCTTTTCCCTCACAGAGAGAATGATGGAGGTAATATAAACTCTTAGTGTTATAATTTCATAGAAACAATAGAAGAAGCTCGGTTGTCTATAACCCTGTAGTTTGAAATAAGCACAGACCTCTCTGCATAAAGGCTAGGTACAAGTTTTGTGTTCCTGACAAACTGATTTGACTCCCTATCATTCCTAAAGGTGGTTTGTTTGTTTCCTTCTTCCCTCCCTAACAGAAGATGCTGTTAACAGAACTTCTGGATTTGTGTTTATCTGTACTGTGTTCTTGCAGGGGTGAGTGGCCTGTATGACTTTGGTCCTGTGGGCTGTGCTTTGAAGAACAACATAATACAAGCCTGGAGGCAGCACTTCATCCAGGAAGAGCAGATTTTCGAGATCGATTGCACCATGCTCACACCTGAAGCTGTTCTGAAGTAAGCACAGACCTCTCTGCATAAAAGTTCGCTTTCCAAATCCTCAGTCTGTTTAAATTTTCCCTTACTGCAACTTTCTACAAACCCAGTTCTCCTTCCCGGGGAGTAATAGTCTCACTATTACAAAATGTGATTTGTCTGGCCTAAAATTAAATTGTGTGATTGCATCTGGAATATTGTGTGCCTTTCTGGTCGTTATAGCGACAAACATATAAAGTGGAACTAAAGATGGTTCCGAGGAGGCTAACTCAGATGATCCAGAGACTGTTTCCCTAGGAGGAAATATATTTGGGCCTTGTAGACTGGAAAGGAGGCAGATGAGACGTGACATGATTTATGTGCACAAAATTAAGCATAGTAGGGATCAAGTAGAAAAGGATAAGCTATTTTCTTCCCAAAAATATTACAATGAGAAGTCACCCATTGAAATTGGATGCCGGAAGACAAATCAAAGGAAATATTATGATAATTCAGCTTTAGAATTCATTACTGTGACATGCTTTGATGGTAACCAGTTTAATTGGCTTAAAGAAAAAAAGAACCAATTGATGGAAGACCTGGAGACCATCCACCTTGATGGCAGGGGGGCTCCCTTTGAAAGCCATCTGCTGGGAGACTTGTGGACTTTGGGAACAGTTGATGGACCCCTGTGAACGAAAAATGATTTAATGTTTTTTAAAATGTAGGCAAAAAAGGCAGCAGGTGTAATTTTGTTAAAAGGTGTTTTTGCAGATTGTGCTAAAAAGACCCTTTCAACCTGCAGTGTAGTTATTAGAGTACAAGGAAATATCAGCAACTCCTGGTTAAACAGCATAATACAGGTGAACCTTGATTTAAGACCACAGTGAGACCAGAATTTCGGTTGCTAAGCAAGGCTATTGTTAAATGAATCATGCCACTTTTTGGACCTTTTTTGCCACAAATGTTAAGTGAATCAGAATAACAGAGCTGGAAGAGAACTTGGAGGTCTTCTAATCCAACCCCCTGCTCAGGCAGGAGACCCTATACCATTTCAGACAAGTGATTGTCTTAAAATCACTGCAGTTATTGAGTGAACCACATGGTTAAGATTTAAGATTAAGATTTATTTGATTTATATACCGCCCCCTCTCCCTAGGGACTTGGGGCAATGAACAGCAAGATAAAAACAAATACATAAATAACAATTTAAAACCCGTTTAAAATAATTAGATAAAGGCTGTCTATTAAAAATCATTATGAAATTTAAATTTTGATAAAAAACAGTTAAAAATTAAAATATTAACTATTTAAAATAATTTAGTTAAAATTCAATTAAATTGGGTTAAATTTAAATTAATAACCCCTAGGTATCAGGCCAGGCCGGCTTGTCGAAATAAACGGGTCTTCAGGGCACGTCGGAAACACCGGAGATTCGTTATAGTATGGATCTCCGGGGGGAGTTCATTCCACAGGGTGGGTGCTGCCATAGAGAAGGCCTGTACCCTCGGGGCTGTCAGAGGACACCGTCCCGACGATGGAACCATCTGGCTTCCCTCCCTTGACTTTGCTCACCAGAAACCGTGGGGTGGGAGATTTTGGAAACAGCAGTCATGTGACCCTGGGACACTGCAACCATCATAAATACATGCCATTTGCCAAGTTATTGAATTCTGACTGCATGCTGTGGGGAAGCTGTGATATTTGTAAGAACAATGACATATTGTAAGTCACATTTTAAAATGTAGCCTCTCTCAGTAAATGAATGTCTTAAGCTACTGGTATTCACTCTTATTTTGGATAATATTGGTAATTTTCCTTGCAGAACCTCTGGACATGTGGACAAATTTGCAGACTTCATGGTGAAAGATGTAAAAAGTGGAGAATGCTTCCGAGCTGATCATCTCCTGAAAGGTATGCTTTGTGGTATTTCAATTGTCTCTCTCTAATTCCATCATAAGACCAGCTTACATTGATGGTTAGGGCCTGCCTATATCTTCTTCTTGTCCTAACGTCTGTTGCACTCCACAGCAACTGTTGGTATCTTGCAGATAAGAATTAAAAGACAGCAAAATGTCTGTGGAGATTCTCAGTCATCCAGGTCACCGTTGTCCCAAAGATGCTTTTTTAAGAGGACTGGATTTGGGTTTTTTTCCCTTGAGGAAGAAGAACACATTTGAAGACTGAAAAGTCCACATTCTGGACAGAAAGAACTGCTGGTTTGAAAAGGGGTAAAAGAGGCCATTTATGTTAACATTATGTTAACAGAGGGGGAGGGACACGACACCATTTGTCTCCTCTTTACAAGGCAACCCATTCAACAGTCCCAAGAAAGTTCCACCCCCATTTTAACTCTGAATCAGGTGATCCTGAGGGCACAGATAACACCCCCCTCCCGTGGCCTCAAGAGATGACTTCAAAGAAATACAATCCTTCCAACATTCCCCCCCCCCCTTTTCCTGGCCAATCCTTTCAGAACTAATCCTTCCATGACACCTACCATCCTGCCAGAACCGATGAAGCTTCCTGGATAAGAAGCAAAGTATCTTCTACTGCAGGGGAAAAAACAGTTCAGTTGCCTTTTGAAGAAAGCACTTTTGGGATAAAACACAGCAGATAGTCCTCCAGTTACAACTGCCTTGCTTGGTAATGGAAATTTTGGGCTCAGTTGTGGTTGTAAGTCAAGGACTACCTGTATGTTGAAAAATGGCCTGTGAGGAAAACATCTCTGATACTTCTTATCTAAGTAGCTTGTCTGTTTGTCAACCACCATATCACTTCTCAGTATTTGTGCAGGCCCCATGATTGCCTATGGGAGCATCAAGGTGGCCTAGAGGTGGAGCTTTCGCCTCGCAATTAGGAAGACATGAGTCCAATCCTAGGTAGCTTCAGATATTTATCTCTCTGGGGCACAATGAGTAATTTTTTGCTGAAAACTCTTGAGTATGTGGCAGAAAGGCCATCTGGCCAGTTGCTCCATCCTGATGCATGGGATTATGGCATCTTTCTCTGGTTGATTGTTCTCACTGTCAGGAAGTTTCTCCTTAATTCTAGGTTGCTTCTCTCCTTGATTAGTTTCCATCCGTTGTTTCTCCTCTAAAGTACCAGAAGGCAAGATAAAAAACCCAAAAAAACAATGAAACTAATCAAGGAGAAGCAATATGGAACTAAGGGGAAACTGACAGAACAATTAACCAGTGGAACATCTTCTCTTCAGAAGTTGTGGGTGCTTCATCACTGGAGATTTTTAAAAAGAGACTAGACCAGAGGTGGGCAGTTGTCTTAAATTGTGTAGGCCCCCCTGCTAGAGCAGGGGATTCCACCAGAAGACTTCCAAAATCCCTCCCAGCTCTATTCTGATCGACTGACTAAAAGGGAAAAAAAATACTTACGGACACTATTTCCTTCTCTCCTCTTGCAGCCCATTTACAGAAGCTGATGTCAGACAAGAAATGCACCATGGAGAAAAAGATGGAAATGGAGAATGTCATCACGCAGGTCAGTTGGTGATCTGGCAAGCAGAAATGGCTCTCTTGTGACTGTGATCTCCACAAATTGTGATTGTGATCCTAGAAACCTTGGAAGCTCTTTCCACAGCATATATTTTGAAACAGCGCAGAAACTGCTTCTGGCTTGTGCATTTTTTTTTTTTTCAAAAAGGCTTTATAAAACATCTGTGCTTCCTATTTTTTCTTTCAGTTAACTAAGTACTCAGTGGCCCTTGCTTTTCAAAGAGTGGGGTGGGTGGGAGGCGGATGGGAGAACAAAAGGAGAACCAGGGTAAATAATACAAGTAGTCCTTGACTTACAATCACAATTGAACCCAAAATTTCTGTTGTTGATTTTTAGAGTCTTTCTTGCCACAGTTGTTAAGTGAATCACTGCAGTTGTTAATTTAGTCACGCAGCTGTTAAGCGAATCTGGCTTAATCTCAATCCCGGTTGACTTTGCTTGTTGGAAGGTCATCAAAGATAAGTACATGACCACCTGGATTTTGGTCATGTGACCATGGGGATGCTGCATCAGACATATACGGGGAAAATTGTCTTTTTTTTCAGTGCCATTGTGACTGAATGGTCACTAAATGAACTTCTCTAAATCAAGGACTATGTGTATTACGCTGGTTCATATGTTCCTGAGTAAATAAGACAGTCTTTCTTTTTCCTGCTAGCTGGACAACTACAGCCAGGAACAGCTTGCAGATCTGTTTGTCAATTACAACGTGAAGTCCCCCCTAACAGGAAATGACGTCAGTGCTCCGGTGTCTTTCAATCTCATGTTCAAGACCTCCATTGGTCCAGGAGGAAACATGCCTGGGTATGTGGGTGTATGAAAATTGGGGTGGGGGGTAGGTGGGAGGAAAGAGGGTGTTTTGAGTTTTACTGCATTTGAATTTGTCCCTGCATTTGTGCTTCCAGCTGGTTGAGTTTCCTTATTTGAGGGAGGATCTGGGGATCGTTGCTTCATTCTGGTGGACAGGATGGCCCATCCCTCCAAAGAGAAAAGAAACAACAAGGTGTGCCAGTGGACAGCCTCCAAAACTGTGCCTTGTAGTTTCCTCACGTGATTTGGGAAGATCTAACAAACCTAATGCCAGGGGATTAACATTAGTCAGGGGAATTCTGGGAGTTGAAGTCCACTCGTCTGAGAAACCCTGCTTTAGAGGCTCAGGGCAAAGCGAGCTGAGAGTGGGAATCATTTACTAGGCTCTGTCAGGGCAGTTGTTATTGCAGGTAGTCCTCTCCTTGAGACCACAATAGAGTACAAAATTTTTGTTGCTAAACAAGACAGCTGTAGACTGAGTTTTACTCCATTGTAACCACAGTTGTTAAGTGAAATACTCCAGTTGTTAAGTTAATAACATGCTTGTTAAATGAATCTGGCTCCCCCATTGACTTTGCTTATCAGAAGGTCGCAAAAGGGGATCATGTGACCCTGGGATACTGCAACCGTCATAAATATGAGCCGGTTGCCAAGTGTCTGGATTTTGATCACGTGACCATGCGGATGCAGCATCCCCATTCCCTAAGTGTGAAAAATGAGATTATAAGTCACTGTTTTCAGTGCCGTCGTAACTTCGAGAGGTCACTACACAAATCCTTGTCAGTTAAGGACTGTTCAACTACTAGTTCCTCACGGTAGGAGAGATTTTCACAGAGATACATTTGGGAAGCTAGGCTGTTTCATCTTGCTATCAGCTGCTGAGCGTTCCTGTTTTCTCTTTCTTCTGATTTTTTCCCTCCCGATAGATACTTGAGGCCAGAAACCGCACAGGGAATCTTTCTGAACTTCAAGCGCCTTTTGGAATTCAACCAAGGCAGACTGCCTTTTGCTGCTGCTCAGATTGGCAATTCTTTCCGGAATGAAATCTCTCCTCGCTCAGGTCTCATCAGGGTCAGGTAATTGCTCTGAAAATTTGGGCAAAGAGTGTGAGGGAACTTGGTCCTTACTGGATTTGATAGATGTACTACTTTCATTTTATTGGTTCATCCTATGTCACGATGGTCAGAGGTCTGAAACGTCATAAGTCACCTTTTTTTCAGTGGTGTTGTAACTTCAAACAGTCCCTAGGCGAACTATTGTTAAGTTGAAAATTAACTGTGTTGCTTTTATTGTTGTAAGCTGTCCAGAATCACCTTGTAGCGAGATGAGCAGCAAATAAATTGAATATATAAATATATGTTATTTGCACAAGCTCCTGAACTTTGATCATGGGGGATGCTGCAATGGTTGTAAGAATGAGGACTGGTCACAAACCACTTTTGCCAGGCCATTGTGACTTTGGGCAGTTGTTAAATGAATAGTTGTAAGTCGAGGACTACGTCTAACTACCTATAAGCCGTGGACTACTAGTAAATCCTAGGCTATGCCTTTTCTTATAGCAGCATTAGGGAGTGGGAGGGGGTATGACAAAGAGGAGACTGAATATTTTGCTGTTTGAAGACATACATAATGCTTGAGTTACAACCTGCCTATTGTGTTCATAAGTCGTAACATTTGTAAAACAGGTTAGTCACTAAGCTGGTCACATATTGACCCAACTTTAAAACATTTTTTCCTGGTGGCTAAACAAGATAGCAATAAGCACTTAGACTTACGTAACGCTTCTCGGTGCTCATTTTACCCACCTTGTAAGAATGGAAGGCTGAGTCAACCTTGAGCTGGTCAGGACCGAACTCTGGAGTTGGTAAAACTCAAGTCCCTTGATTGCAGGCTGCTGCAAACAATTTAAAATGATTATGTTGCCAAGCATCTGAAGTGTGGTCACATGACCAAGGAACGTGTCGATTGTTGGGACTTTAGATCCAGGTTGTAAGGCCCCTTTTTCAGGCAGGTCATGGTCGCTAAGCAGGGTTTGCATCTCCCTAAGATTTGTTCTCTTATTGAGAGATGTTATAATCCTAAGCATTTCTTTTTGTGTTTCAGGGAATTCACAATGGCAGAAATTGAACATTTTGTGGACCCCAGTGAAAAAAGTCATCCTAAGTTTCAGAATGTGGCCGACCTCCGCATCCTCTTGTATTCTGCCAAAGCCCAGACTAGTGGGCAGCCAGCCCGTGTCATGCGTTTGGGGGATGCTGTTGAGCAGGTAAGGACTGGGGCGTTCTTGTGAATGGGAGGAAATCCTCCTGACTCCCTTAGTCACATTCAGGGTGGAAGGAGAACAGACAATGCCTGAATTCATGGAAACGTCCAAGCTGTTTGCTTTATAACAGCTGGGTTTAATTCTGTACTTGCTGAGGGTTGGACTTCCAATCCCATAATCTGTACCCATCATCGCCATCTTCCACTGTAGTTTAAGTACAGGGAAACCTAGGCTGCAGCACATTGGGAAGCTTAAACTTGGCAGCCTTAAGATAGAGCATGGCTGGCTGGCGAATTCTGGGAGTTGAAGTCCACACAACTCAAAGCTGCCTCGGTTGAGAAATACTGAGGTAAAATAATCATGATTGAATACTTATCATGCTCTAAAGAGCCCACGTAAAGTGTATCTGCGAAGAGATTTCAGAATCTTGAGGGAAAATACAGAAATCACTTCTCAGCGAAACTTGGGGGGTGGGGAAGAGATTGGAGTGACTAAGACTTGGGGTGGCATGATGGCAATCTTCCAGTACTTGAGGGGCTGCCACAGAGAAGAGGGCTTGACATATTCTCCAAAGCAGCTGAAGGCAGGACAAGAAGCAATGGTTGAAAAAATAAGGAGAGAACCAACTGGGCAGCTCCTTGTCTCAAATTGTATACAGTCTCCTGTTTGAGCAGGTGGTTGGACTAGAGGACCTCCAAGTTACCTTCCTGTTCTATTAGTCTGTATTACACTAGCTAAGAATTTGCAGAATTGCATTGGCAGGATCCTTAGAGAAGACTTGGAAGTTTTCTGGAGAAAGGTTATACCTGTTTACAGTTTTTGTTCTTTTGAAAAGTTTCTTGGCTTCTTTTTGTTTCCCAGGGTGTGATCAACAATTCTGTCCTGGGCTACTTCATTGGCCGGATCTACCTCTATCTCATCAAAGTTGGAATCACTCCAGAGAAGCTTCGTTTCCGGCAGCATATGGAGAACGAGATGGCTCATTATGCCTGTGACTGCTGGGATGCGGAGTCCAAAACCTCCTACGTAAGCAATAGCAATAGCACTTAGACTTATATACCACTTCGCAGTACTTTATAGCCCTCTCAGATGAAAACATTTTTTAGATAAGTGCAGCGTGAAAGGCCTGCTGGTGCTTCAAACTGTGCAGGATTGCTTGGATGTTATGATTTGTCTTAAGCGAAGGCTTCAATTTTATTTTTTTATTTTTTTAACTTTTCTAGGGCTGGATTGAAATTGTTGGCTGTGCTGATCGCTCCTGCTACGACCTCTCCTGCCACGCCAGAGCCACCAAAGTCCCTCTCGTTGCTGAGAAGCTTTTGAAGGAACCGATATCCTTTTCTGAAAGAAAGCCGTGGCTGTTTGCTGAGGCTGGTTCCATCCATTTTGGTGTGGATGGGCTTTGCAAGTCTTTTGAGGCCACCAGGGTGAAATCAAGGAACCACTCTGAGCTGAGAACTGGGGGGTGGGGGTTATGTGATGCCATCATAAACCTGAAATGAGATATCAATTATCTCAGTACAGGTAGCCCTTGATTTACAACTGATCGCTTAGCAACCATTTAAAATTTCAACACACCCCAAAAAAGCTTCTTACACCTAGGATTCATAGTTTGAGTAACCAGGTCATGCAACTGCATATTGAGCACTTGGCATGTGGCCCTGGCTTGAAATTGTTTGCAGCCTCCTGTAATCACATGACCACAATCCTTTTTTTTTGGGGGGGGGGGCAGTATTTACTTTTGATTTTCAGCAACAAAAAGCTGTACAGTGCATAGTGGGTTCACTTAATACCTGTGACATTTGTCCAAGGACCAATCAAAAAAAATTTGTGAAATTGGGAACAGTCATATGGTGACTCACTTTATGATTATCACAATTTACGATTGAAATTATACAGGCTTAATTTTGGTCAAATGTTAAGGACTACTTTGAACCCTGTGCTGCAATTAGCTCTTGCCTCACTTCCTTGAATTCCAGTGGCCTGTTGGGAGGCTAGTCCAGTTCTTTAAGTTGAAATTGTGAAATGTTTTGAACGACTGCATAGAGAAGAGACAACTTGAGCTGCTTCTGGATTTGAAAGTTAATTTTGTGAAGCCACTGAATAGCTGCAGAACAGCCGGGGCCAAAGAGGGAAGGTTACAATCCCTAATGAAAGTTTTGCATCTTGAGAAATAATCCTCAATTTGCAAACATTGATTTAGCAACCATTCAAATTTACAATGGCAGTGAAAAAAGTAATTTACAACCAGTCTTCCTGTGATTCAAATTTGGGCGTGTGGTAACTGACATGTATTTACGGTGGTTGTAGAGTCCTGAGGTCATATGATCACCATTTGTGACCTTCCCAGTTGGCTTCTGACAGGAAAGCTGAGAAACTCAATGGTGGAAGCAGGATTCACTTAACAACTGTAGTGATTTGTTTAACAACTATAGCAAAAAATTCTTAAAACTGGAGCAACTCACTTAACAATTGTCTTGCTTAGCAAGGAAAATTCCAGTGCTGGTTGTGGTTGTTAATCGAGGACTATCTATAAAAGTGTAAAAAGAAGGTCATAAAAGTTCTGCTCCCAATTGTGATAATAAGTCAAGGACTACCAGTAAAAGTGCATCTTAAAGAAATGGTGGGGAAGATCAGTTAAAGAAAAAGCACTTACCTGGCCCATGTGACATCATATGCACAAACACACTTGCAGTTGGATTCCTTAGCGCTACCTGTACAGAATCGCCAACGTTGTTCAGTTTGAAGCAAATAAGGGAGCCATAGGGAAGGCGTACAAGAAGGATGCCAAGCTGGTGCTGGAGTATCTTGCCATCTGTGACGAGTGTTACATCAGTGAGATGGAGACACAGCTGAATGAAAAAGGGTAAGCTGAGCCTGGTAGATCTGGGTCTCCTTGGGAACCATGTGAGTCAAGATTTTTTAAACTCAGCATTCCAGCACGATAAATGTGGAAATCCAGTGTGATTTTTATGGAGTTGATTCTCTTTTATCAGTGGCCTGGAGGTGAAGACTTCCACCCAGAAGGTTGAGTTCAATCCTAGGCAGCGACATATGCTTCTCTATTAGGGAGAAAATATCTGCTGTGAACTCAGTATAGGCATCAGGAAGGGCATCAGTCAATAAATGCTCAAACTTCATTCAAGTCGCCCTGACTCCACCTCAATGCAAGGGATTACGGGGAGGTAAAAATAAAACATTCTCTTATCTCACAATATTTATTGATAGATACCCAACTGCCCTTCTTCAGAAGACTCAGATCGCCTTTCAGAGAAATGATAATAAAACTAGTAACAATAGCCAGCAGTTTCCAAGTGACTCGTAAGAGCAGCTTCTTGCAGCCACCTAAAAGTGAACTGACGAGTGTGCAAGGCACAGTCCTAAGAGCTGATGAGGTTCTGCTGGTGCAACCAATCTTTAATAGGAATCTGTTCGCTTTTGAGGAGCTGAAAAATTTCCTCTTAGCATCAAAGTACATGGATTGCAATCTCCACCACCAGTTTCCTGTTGCATGTTTGTTTGTTTACTAATTTACTAACTAACTATTCCATAAACATTCAAACATTTGCAATAAGAATTAAAACACTTAAAGTTAACAAAAAGATGAAGATAAAGGAGGAGCCAATATGAAAACAGGATGGAGATGGGATCTTCCAATCGACTAATCTCCTCCAGAGTGGGAAGCGCCCATCAGGACTGCAGCCAACTGGCAACAAGGCTCCTTTGGCAGGCCAGAAAGGTGGGGCCAGGTCTCCCCACAAAGGAGACAGTGTCCCAGAGGATGGGAGCCACACGAGAAACCCACTGGCCAGAATTCCTTGACCGACAGGGACAGTGACATGCCCCTTCTGCTGGCACAGATGGGGGCAGGCCAGTCCCATTGGGATGAGATGTTCCTCAGGTAACCTGGACCCATGCCATAAAGGGCTTTCAAGGTGATAATCAACCCCTTGATTAGACCAGCAATCGGTACTGATTGCGCAACAATGGTGTCACACAACCATTCAAGGGACTTCCAGAACTGCCAGCATCTGCATCCTGGATTAGTTGCAGCTTCCAAATATCCCTTTTCATCCACAGTTCAGCACCCTTTTGACACCCCCTTTCTCTCCTTGGTAGGGAATTTACGGTTGAGACAGAAGGGAAAACTTTTCAGATAACAAAGGACATGGTCAGCGTGAAGAGATTCCAGAAAACTTTGCATGGTAAGTCGTCTTCCCTTTCAACCCTTCAAAAAATAGACCCACTTCAACTGAAGTGCCAAAATTCATCTGGAGGGGGCAGCAGAAGGTTACAACCCCTTCCTTCCTTCCTTCCCTCCCTCCCTCCCTCCCTTTCCTTCACATTAGACCTTTGTCTTTTCTAGTGGAAGAGATTGTCCCCAACGTGATTGAACCTTCATTTGGGCTTGGAAGAATCATGTATACGATATTTGAGCATACATTCCGCATCAGGGAGGGAGATGAACAGCGAACGGTAGGATTTTTTTTTGTAGCCATAAGGCATTTACCTAGGGAACTGTGAATTACAGTTAGTCCTCCACTTAAGACCACAGTTGAGCCCAAAATTTATGTTGCTAAGCAGGACAATTTTTAAGTGAGTTTTACCCCCATTTTATGGTCTTTCCTGCCACAGTTGTTAAGTGAATCCTTGCAGTGGTTAAGGTAGTAACAAGATTTTTGAGTTTTTTTCTGTGTCCTTGCAACTTTGAACGGTCACTAAATGAATGGTTTTAAGCCGAGGACTACCTATATGGGGATGGAAGCATTCCACATTGACTGCTGATCAAAAGGTTGCAAAGGGTAATCACGTGATTCCGGGACATGGCAACCGTCATAAATATGAACCAGTTGCCAAGCCTCCAAATTTTGATCACATGACCACGGGGATGCCGCAACAATTCTCAGTATGAAAAATGGCCATCACATTTTTCAGCGCCATTGTAATTTTAAGCAGTCACTAAATGTTGTAAGTCGAGGACTACTTGTATTTGTTAAATTTTTATCCTGCTTTTATTACTTTATAATAAAGTCAAGTATTCTATACTTTTCTATACTTTCCATAGCTTGTTTTTATGGACACGGGCAGTCGCATAAGCATTTCACTTGCATATCGTACTGTGTATGACTAAAAATTTAAATTTGAATTTTGAATTTGAGTCACGGTGGTGAACATATTTATTACCCTTGCCTCCTCCTATTTCCCTACAACAACAGTCCTGTGATGTGGATCAGGTTGAGGCAGACGGATTGGCCCAAAGTCACCCAGCCTGCTTTCATGGCTAAAGTGGGATTAGAACTCGTTCCTCCATTGGTTTTCATGCCTAAGGCAGGACTAGAATTCACTGCCTCCTGGTTTCTAAACCAGCATCTTAACCACTATACCAAAACGGTGTAGAAATGCAGAGCAAAAAGTTAAAGCTATTTAGCATTGTACCATACTGAGAAAAGTCAGAAGTTACTGTCTTTTTTTTCCCCCTACCTCCTTTTTCCTCTGATCTTTATTTCCATTTGTGTTTTATAATGTATTTTAATAACATTTCTTGAAGAAAAGTGTTTCAAATTGGGTAGGTCACACAGTCCTAAATCGCCACGCGAAGGTTGGCTCTGCCAGCTCCATTTTTTCTGAGCGCCTGCCTGCTTCTTTTCTCTTCGTACCAGTACTTCAGCTTTCCTGCTGTGGTCGCCCCTTTCAAGTGCTCCGTGCTTCCTTTGAGCCAGAACCAGGAATTCATCCCGTTTGTGAAGGAACTCTGTGAGTAAAATGCTTCCCTGTGGGTGAAGATTGGTTGAATGGGTCATTTCTGGAAGGGGGACTTAGCACGTAGTCCTCGACTTATGACTACAATGGAGCCAAAAAATTCTGTTGCTGAAAGAGGCGTTTGCTAAGCAAATTTTGCCCCCATTTCACAACTTTTCCACAGTTGTTAAGCAAATCACTGCAGTTGTCAAGTTAGTAACACGGTTGTTAAGTGAACCAGGCTTCCACATTGACTTTGCTTGACAGAAGGTCACAAAAGGGGATCACGTGACCCCCCTCTGGAACACTGCAACTGTCATAATTGTGAGTCAATTGCTAAGTATCTGAATTTTGACCATGGAGATGCTGTAACAGTCGTCAGGGTGAAAAAAATCATAAGTCACTTTTGTCGGTGTCCTTGCAACTTTGAATGGTCACTAAATGAATGGTTGTAAGCCGAGGACTACCTATATGGGGATGGAACTATCGTATGTCTGGATTTTGTCAATGATCATCACGTTCACTAAACTAATGGATGTAAGTTGAAGACTACCTGTATTATGGTTTTACCAGCACTAAAGACCTGCAAAGAATAGGAAATATGATAAGGGGCCAATACTTTACGCTCCAGCAGCTTCTCCCTCATTGAGGGAGAGGAAATTGTTTTGAAAACTCTTCATTTCTTTTTTATTATTATTTCATTTCATTATTATTTTTAATTCATGAAATCTATATGTTGCCCATCTCACTATCCAAAATGATTCCAAGAGTCTCCCAATGCAATAAAATAGATAGAATATATAGAATTATATATAACTATAAATATAATCTAGAATTATAATTTTAAATATAGCAACAATTAAAATCACAAAGAATTGAATACCGACTAAAAACCGAGAGCTTGTACGGAGCTGGGCCACTGCCTTCTCTGTCACTGCATCGATTGCCTCCTGGCCTAAAGTATGAACTGTCCCTTCATTCTCTCCATCTGACATTGAGAAATGCAAAATGGACTTTTAGGATATTTTGGCCTTTGGTTTTGGTTTTGATTTGGGGAGACCTTGCGGAATTCATGGTTTTTTTTTAAATTTCAGTCGTAAAACATTGTGTAGAGTTTATGTTGTATTTTTGGGATGTGAGAGGGCCGTGTTTTTCTACAGATTTCATCCTGTAAGTAAGGCTGTCCTTAACTTATAGATTCTAAGATTTCTAGTCAGCAATTTGGTGACCTGTACTGCATTCATCTTTACAGAGAATCCTTGACTTATGACCGGTTGTTTAGCAATCATTCAAAATTAGCAGAAAATTATGACTTATGATCAAAGATCTGGTAACTGTCCCCCACAATCACTGGATTGCTCTGCAACTGGCCTGCATTTATGGCTGTCCACAGCATCAGGTAGTCACGTGGCCATGGTTTATGACATTTTTTTTTGCTGCAAGCTGGCATTTACTTACGAAAAACTGCTCATTATGGACAATGCATTTGCTTAAAGAATATGCATTCCCTTAACAATTTAATTACCGATGTATGTATGTATATGTATGTGTGTTTGTATATATATATATATATATTAAAAAATAAGGCATAATCATATGTTGACCCACTTAGCGTCCATAAAACTGGTCATAAATCAAGGACTCTGTAAAGATGGTCATAGTTCCATGGTCATACGTCAAAGACTACCTGTAAGCCTTTTCAAACTCGACAAATCAGCAAGGTACTATGATATAATAATGAATCCCCCTGCACCTTGTTTTTTAACCAGCTGAAGCTCTGACCAGAAATGGGGTCTCCCACAAAGTGGACGATTCTTCTGGATCCATCGGTCGGCGATATGCCAGAACGGATGAAATCGGGCTGGCGTTCGGGATTACGGTTGACTTTGACACCGTCAACAAGACCCCCCACACAGCCACCTTAAGAGATCGCGACTCCATGCGGCAGATACGGGCCGAGGTAAGATGGCTTCTGGGCAGCCAGCTTGCATGGGTTGGGGGAGTAAAATCTTCAGAAAGTAAAAATATGCCTTTGGGAAAGAAAGGTGGCGAGAGAAGAAAGTCTCACAAATATACAAACACACAGCAACAGAATCCATATCCAATCTCTATAAACCAGCATTTTTCAACCTCGGCAACTTTTAAGACTTCAACTCCCAGAATTCCCCAGCCAGCTTGAGCTTGAAGTCCATGTGTCTTAAAAGTTGCCGAGGTTGAGAAACACCACTCTATAAATATTTCTCTTTCTAATTCTTTTATGGGTTATAACTTGCTGTGAGATCTTCTGGATGGATAGTGGGTTATAAATATTTTAAATAAATATATATTAAACTTCTGTGGAGAGATTAGAAGTCTCCAGGGCTTCCTTCTTACATCAGAAGGAAGGACCAGTTAAGAAAGGAGACAAGGGCCCACACAGAGTGGTAAAAGTTCACCCTCTTGGGTGGAGTCTGCTGGAGGACAGGAAAGAATGTTCTCATGGTGAATGTCTGTGAAGAGTCTCAATCCTCCAGATTGCAGTTGTCTCAAAGGTGTTTTCCCAAAAGGCAACTGGACTTTTGTTTTTCCTTGAAGGCGTTTTGCTTCTCATCCAAGAAGTTAGAACAGAAGAAGTTTCTTGGATGAGAAGTGAAACGTTTTCAAAGAAAGGACCAAGGATGTCCAGTTGCCTTTTGGAAAAGCACTGTTGTGTTCTCTGGCAGCGGTGGTACGTGTGTTTGCCTTGCCTGCATTTGGCTTTGTGACGGGGAAATGCACCCCACTTGGCATCACTTTCTTGCCTTCTGAAAGAATCTCAGGGACATGGGCACTCCGTCCTGGATTGATCACCTGTTCTTGCTTTCAGATCTCAGAGCTGCCAGTCCTGGTGAGCGACCTGGCCAACGGCAACATAACTTGGGCTGACGTGGAGGCCAAGTACCCTCCCTTCGAGGGCCAAGAGACAGGCAAAAAGGAGGCGATAGAGGTCTAAAGCTGATGCTGGAGAGGAAACCTCATCATGAAGCCCACTTTTAATTGTGTCTGCGTTAATAGAGGTTTTATGATGTGTATTATTTGACTTGGCTTTGTTCGCACACCCAGGGACCCTCTGGTTTATCCAGTCCCTGCTGGTCTCTGCCTGATTTTAACTCCCACCTCCAATAACCCCAATTAAAATAGCTTAAAACATGCCAGGTTCTTTTTAACGGTCGCTGTCTTAACGTCAGGTCTCTTCTCTGTAAGAGACCATCAGTTTGGCCTAGCCTAGGGATCTCCAGCTGTGGCAACTTAGGGACGTCAGTTCCCAGAATTCCTCAGGTCAGCCATTGCTGGCGGGGGAATTATGGGAGTTGAAGTGCACAAGTCTTAAAGCCGCCAGGTTTGGAGACCTCTGGTCTATTGGTTAAGACACCAAGGTAGAATCAAGAGTTCAAATCCCGCCTTAGTCACGAAAGCCAGATGGGGTGACCTTAGGCCAGTCACACTCTTCTCAGCCCAACTCACCTCACAGGGTGGTTGTTGTGGGGAAAATAAGAAAAAGGTATATTGGATATGTTTGCCACCTTCAGCTATTTGTAAAAAATAAAGGTGGGATAAAAAAAAATGCAAAAATAAAATCAGTTCCTTGCTCAACCTGCAGATATTTCTTGGCTTTTGACTGATTGCTTAGCAATTGTTTTAGATTAAAACAGACTGTCAGGAGTATTTACAATCTTGTTCTGAATTTCTGACAGCTATCCCTCCGTGTCCCCCTCTCCCCGGTCACATGATCACATGTCAATGCTCAGCAACCGGCCCAAATTAACCATTAGCAGCATCCTGCAATCATGTGGCCACAATTTTATGATGATTTTGCCGGCGCTTACTTCCGGTTTTTAACAAACAATGGATTTTTAATGTAACGGAAAAAAGACCATAAAATCAGGCCAGTCACATGGATGATTCATTTTGCAACCATAAAAGCAGGCTCCATTACAGTCGTAAATCGAGGCCTGCTTGTATAAAAAAATGTTAACTCTCCATGCCAGAGTCTCCTTTAACATTTTCCTTCATTAAAACAGAATTCTCAGGTGAAATACCAAGGTGACATTTTCCCTGCTTTTTCTGAATAACTGTTCTTTGCTTGCTTTTGTGGCTTTTTGTCCTCTGTTCTTGTCTGTTTCTGGGAACAAGTTTGGAAAAATTGTATGTCTGTAAGTGCTTTTAAGCTTAACAAAGCTATTTTAAGAACATGAGCCAATGTGTTATTTATTACATTTTATTATTTACTAAATTCACGTGTCTCCCATCTCCTCGAGAAGGTGGCTAGGGTGATACCTCCAGAAACATAACACATGCCATCAAGTTTGCTGAAGGCTGTCGTGCAATTTTACTAATAATTGTGTGATATTCAACCACATTTAATGTTCATCAGTAATACTGAGCTACAGACTCAGCCAACACTTTATTTCTTGACTTAGAACTATTCTTTAGTGACCATCTGAAGTTACAACAGCCCTGAAAGAAAGTGATTTAGGACCGTTTTTCACGCTTACAACCGTTGCAGCATCCCCGTGGTCACGTGATCACAATTCAGGGGCTTGGCAACTGGCTCATATTTATGACGGTTGCAGGGTCCTGGGGGTCACACAATCCCCTTTGGTGACCTTCTTACAAGCAAAGTCAACGGGGAAGCCAGATTCACTTAACCAGGTTGCTAACTGATCAACTGTTGTGATTCACTTAACAACTATGGCAACAAAGGTCATAAAATGGGGTAAAACTCCATAGCTTAACAACTATTCGGGCTCAATTATTGTCATGAGACTACTTGTATTCTTTTAGCTAAGCAAAGTTTGAAACTTTTCCGTACGATTTCCATACGAATGCTATGTGAGACTCTATTAATGTTGCGTTCAATTTCGGATTAGTGATAGATCGGAAGAGAAAGATGGCCACAAATATGTGTCCACTTACAACAGAGTGTGCTAAATGCAGTTAACCTTTTTAAGGCAAGAATTCTTTTTAAAAAAAGAAGACAAATTTCACAAATAGATTTTGTCTCACAATCTGTTGCAGGAGAGGAAATCTCAAAACAAAATAAGATCATGTAAGATAAAAAGCTACATCCTTTGAAAGGAAGGAAACAACCACCTGGATTTATCTGTAAGCCTTAAATTTTACCACTTTTACTGAATATTTTACTGAATTACAGATAGTCCTTGGGTTAGTTCATTTATAGTTCATTCAAAGTTACAGTGACACTGAAAAAAGTGACTTGGGACTATTTTTCACACTTACAATTTTTGTAGCAGCCTCATGGTCATGTAGTTAACATTCAGATGCCTGGGAACCGACTCGTGACGGTTGCTGTGTCCCACAATCACATGGTCCTCCTTTTACAACCTTTGACAAGCAACGTCACTGGGAAATCCAGATTCACAACAACCGGGTTAATACCTTATCAGCTGCAGTTGATAAGCACAAAAAGTCATAAAATGGGGCAAAGCTCATTTAACATAAATTTTGGATTCAATTGTCGCAAGTCGAAGACTAACCATACTTATTTATTTAGTGCATTGTACCTCATTTCCACCAGATGGCGCTATAGGACTTAAAGCTGTTTCAGCTGTTTCTTGTCCCCCCCCAAAAAACAAACAAAGCAACATCTAGAAATGTATTGACTCACTTAAAGACCACAGCACTTGCTTAATGACTCAAGTTTGCTTTTCAACCATGGTGTTCACTTAAAGATTGCCACAAGAAATATTGTAAAATTGAGTCAGTCACATGGGTGCCTTGACTTACAACCATCATGACTTACAACATAAATTCCAGGCTCTATTACGGTCATAAGTAGAGGACTAGTATAACCCAAAGCAGTCTTCTACAATGCAACTCCCGTTTTGAACAGTATGAAAAGAGTATGTCAAATCTCAAGTTTATACAACAGGTAGAATTAGCATTCAACCCTTTTCTGTGCCTCTTGGGGCAGGTCTTGCTTAAAACAATTTCTCATATTAGAAAGTGTGCCATTTGTTTTAAAGTTCAGAATATTTTTCTCTTCCGAGCAGTTAAAACACTGGTGGCATTTGCTTGGATTAATATACGGGGCAAATTCCCCATTGTCAGCTTTCATTGAGGCAACCGTTCCTCAGTTCCAAGTCTCCTCAGGAGGATCGCTCCTGAGGTAATTATTTTAATCTTCCTTTCTGATGTGGAAAGAGAGCAGTTCTGAATTTTTGTTTTTCCACATTCAGGCTGAGAATGCTTCGTGAGCCATGATTTGACATGGTTCACTTACTGGCTAACGTTTCTGACCAAAATGCCAAGGTTTTACAAGCCATGATCAGGTGTGGTTGATTTTGCCTTAAGTGTTTAGGGTGAACGTGCCTTTAAAAGTATTGAAGTGAAACGATCAGACTGTTATCAGACAATGAATAAAATTTGATGTGATTTGAAAATTTGATTTGATATCCCCCACCCCATACACACACCCACACACACACAAATAAGGGCATTCTTTGGAATTATTTAAACATAATTCCAAGAGCTACTGTGGTTGATAAGAGCTTGCCAGCTGGGAAATTCGGGAAATTTTAAGGTCCACACATCTTAAAAGTGACCAAATTTGGAAAATAAACAGCACTTTAATCCATCCAGGAGAAAAAAAACACCATCCCTGCTTACAGTCCTATTTCAGCTGGAATTATACCCTGTAATTTGGGAGTCCAGTCCTGAAACACATCTCCTGACCCAATTGCTGAAATCCAGCAAGAAAATAAAAGTTTGGGCACTCTTGTTTCCTAAAAATGAAAAAATATGTAATATATAGTTATAGGTGCCTGGAATTGGGGGCATCCGATCAGGATTCTGTTTCAACATATATCCTGGAAAATAAATTTAAATTAAAAAAAAAAAATCTGCATTTGTTGCAGGAAAAAACCCCACAATTTCCTAGCAGCGACACATAACTTTTATTCTCTTTACTCTTTATTGATTAGTTACACAGAACAGAGGTGAATGTGCTCCGGTGTTAAATCTAATGATAATCTCCTGCAATGTTTATTCTCCGCACCTGCCCGAAAGACAAAACGTTTTTGAGCACGTTAATCCTTTGGCTGACCTCTCTTTAATGGGATCAAAGTTTACACAGGTAGATTTTATTTTTAAAGTCATGGTTTCCATAAGCAAAGGAACTAGGCCGGGCTCGTTTTAGGCACTCGCTCAGGAGGATTAAAGCGGCCACGATGTTGGATTAGTGACCCAGTTTTGCATCCTTAGCTGTGATCCATATGCAATTTCTTCCTACCCATCTGCTCTCATCAGCCTGAACAACCTGTTGTGCCACTAATTTTACAAATCAAAACAAAACCAACAAACGAGATAAGACTGGGCTGGGTTTACAGCCTTGCTAATTAATTAGATCTGCCCTGAATTTCAGATAGAAAGGGGGGAGGGGAAGGGGGCAGGAGGAAGAATTGGGGGGGGGGAGTCCTAGAGGAAGGCAGCAAATTTCACCATAGCTAAGGTGGTCAGATCTGGCTAGGATAAGTAGTCCTTCACTTACGACAACAATCAAGGCCAAAAATTCTCTTCCTAAGCAAGAGAGTTATAAAGTGAACTTTCCCCCATTTTAGGACTGTTCTTGCCAGTTTTTAAGTGAATCACCGCTATTGTTAATGACATAATTATATATATAGATGATATATAATTATAAAAATAGA
>JAEANM010001643.1:0-26941 GCA_017656035.1 Myanophis thanlyinensis
TTTAAACTGCCTCTCTCCCGAGAGGGGATTCATGGCAGTATACAACCATCTAAAAAAACAAGGTATAAAATTATAAAAATTTAAAATTTAAAAAATTTAAAAAACCAATTACAACCCCAAGATTAATGTTAGGCCAGACCGGCCTGTTGAAACAAATGGGTCTTTAATGCACACCAGAAGGTCCACAGGTCTGTGATGGTCCAGATCTCCGGGGGCAATTTGTTCCAAAGGGGGGGGTGCCCCCATAGAGAAGGCTCGAAGGCTTTGCTCCCTGTTTATCTATAGTTGCTTGCCCTGCCAGTGTTAGAAGGGCATGGTTTTCTTATTGGTAGTTCCTTGATGAGAACATAGTTTTTTGTTGGTTTGACTTATTAATTTATGTATAAAATATTAATAATAATAATAAACTATTAATTCCTGCTTATCTGGACATTGGCTATTAGAGAGATGTATTTTCAGCCCCCACCCACCCCTTTTAGCTTTTTTGTCTCTTTTGGTTTGCAAATGTAAACGTCTATGTGTCTATTGATGGCTGATTTGTCTGAATGCCAAGCTTCCAGGAATTCCATAGCATTTTGGGTTTAGCTTGGTCTGGCATTTATTTATTAAATTTGTTTGTCCGTTTTGCTACACAGTGACTCTGGGCAGCTTACAATTTTAAAGACCGCTCTGAGTTTCCCAGCTGAAACTATGGTTGAGATTAAGAAATTTTCAGTTTTCTTCTGATTGCTGGTTGTGAACATGGATGTGCTTTGCTAGTCTTCTGCCTATCTTACAAAGGGGCTCCCTTACAGTCCTTTCCGTGTGTTGTTGATTCTTCTTCTTCTTCTTGGACTTATAGATCTTTGTTTGATAAGATGTTCTGGAAGCCTTAGTTGGTTTGTGTACTGTGGAATACAGTGTGGTTGTAACTGTATGTTGGTTGTTTTATATATGATTGATATATGGCAATGTATTATCCTTTCCATAGATTGCATTGGTTGTGCTGTAATAGGCTGAGCAGTCAGCCACTTTTTTAAATAAAGTTTTTGTGTGGGAATTGTTAAGATGTTGTACAGGCAATCTGCTTCCTTTTTCTGGTGTTTGCAATGTAGTGTTCTTATGTAGCTCCTCTTGTAGAGGTTTGAGTGGGTTATTTTTAGAAGAACTTGCATTTCTAATTTGCTGTTTTTTCCTTTGTTGATGATGGTATTTAGAAAGGATAGTGTGTCATTTTTTCCTCCCCAAATCTAATTTGATAGAGTAGATCTTTTGTCTGCTTCCCTGTTTTCAACCTTTTGTGCCTGTTCCCTGGGTAGGGGCAAAATTGTTTGGCTTCAGGCTTCTGGTAAAGAGATGAGCATGAAAGAACATATGTTTATATAATAGGCTATCTAGTCAGCAATTGAAATTGAAATGGGAGAAAAATTGTGCCAACCTGATTTTACTAATAGTTTTGCATTCTTTTTTAAGTAAACCTCTTTATGTAGATAAGCTTAGAATAGTGTTTTGTTTTCTTTATTCATTTTTTCCTCTAGGTTTGCACTGGTTCTCAAAGCATTCTAAATAAGCAATCTTAACATTAAATGCAAACCTGTTTGTTCCTAGCTTAGATGTGATCCAATCTGCATTCCTCTCCACTTCAGGAAAACAGATGAAATTAGATGGCATTTTATGTCAACTCCTTCACTGAATACATAATAGTAGTCCTTAACTTCAACCATTTCATTTAGTGACTATTTGAAGTCAAAATGACAGTGAAAAAAATGACCTTTTCTTCCTCTTAGCACTTACAACCATTGAGCATCCCGTTACATGATCAAAATTTGGACATTTGGCAACTGCCATTTATTTACAACAGTTGCAGCCATGCCATGTGAAACCTATTTGCAACTCTTCTTAGCCAACTTCCAACAAGCAGTCAATGGGATTCACTTAATGGCCACATGATTCACTTAACTAGTGATCCACTTAACCATGAAAAAAATGGTTGTATAATTGGGCAGAATTCATTTAACCACCTTGCTTAGGAACAGAAATTCTGATCCCAATTGTTCCATAAGTCAAAGACTATCTGTAAGCACTTGATCAGTTATATCCTGGTAAATAAACCTTTGATCTTATTTCTCCTACTTCGATTTTAGTGGAGTTCTCGGGTCATACATCCATATACCCATGACACCATTTTACTTCAGCACTGCTTCCCAATGTATGTCCGCTCTTAAAATTAAATTAAATTACTTGTCATTGTATGTATATATGCAGTATACACATACAACAAAATTCACATAACACCCAGAGACCAGACTCAACACCCATACCCATATAACAATCCCCATCCACCAAAATTCCCCGCCTCCTAAAAACACACAAGCATCCACACGACAGACCAAGTAATACTGCCAGCAGTTACTAATGCTGGTCCTTAAATTCATTGTTAAGTGCAATTATAGCTCTGGGGTAAAAACTGTTCAGAAAATGTGTGGTTCGAGATTTAACTGTTCTATATCTTCTGCCAGAAGGCAACAGTTCAAAAATATTGTAAGTAGGATGGGAAGCGTCTCTGAGAATGTTGTACAACAGCAAGATACAAAAACGTCATCTAGGGCTGGTAGCTGGAGCCTGATGATATTCTGGGCAATTTTAATAATTCTCTGTAGAGCTTTTTTGTCTGCTACAGAGCTGCTCCCATACAAGTATGCCATGTCAGGATACTCTCAATGGTGCTGTGATAGGACAGAAGTAGATGCTGAGATAGATTTATCTTCCTGAGCTTTCTCAGGAAGTACAACCTCTTCTGTGCCTTCTTCACAAGCAAATTAGCATTCATAGTCCATGAGAGGTCCTCCGAGATATAAGTGCCCAGAAATTTAAAACTACCAACCCTCTCCACCCCTTCACCATTTATGTACAATGGTAAATGTATATCTCTCTTCCTCCTGAAATCAATTATAAGTTCTTTAGTTCTTAAAACACTTTGTGTGTCTTCTCCAGGAGTAATTTTCCCATCTCATCCAGCATCACATAAATCCTAATTAATGTCAACTGCTCAGTCCATGTTTAGGTTTACAATCCAATGCACTAATATCTAACAGCTATAAGAGTAATCAAATTCATTTTCGCTATTATAGTTCTTTTAGCTGTCAGCTACCCCATCCATTGCTGTTTTGCCCCAGAATCCCCTGAAATTAATATGACATCTGGAAATTAATGCCAATTAAATGTCTTTTCCTACGTGTCCTGCAAATACTATATCACCAGCTTTATAATCTTCTCTTGCTAGTTATCAGCAAAAGAAAACACTGTTTTGTTTAGGTATCATGGGATACATGAAGGATACATAGGATACATGAAGAGCCAGACAACAGCTGTAATGGGCAGCAGACTTATCAGTATCACTGTTCTGATTTAGTTTTCTTCAGCTTAATTGTTTCAGGCTATACAATTTTTGCATTATGCAGTTATTTACCCCTATTTTATTTTTTGTTACCTTAGCACCCATGTACATGTGTCAGCTGAAGATAATCCTACATGAGAAAAGTCCTGCAAGGATCTATCCACTCTGTACTGACTAACCAAAAATATTCAGGAAGCAGCTTATCATGTGGCATTTGAAATAAGCAGCTGGGATATAAGAGAGCATAAAATAGCCATTATATCTTAACAGGCATTGATAGCAACTGGTCCCTTTTTAAAAAAACAACACCCAACTGCCTCAATATCAGAACATAGGCAATGCCATAGTTTTTGCATTTTAAATGTCAATTCTAACCCATGAAAACTCTACCACTGAAAAGAATTAAATGATATATTTTTAAATATTAATATCTACTGTTAAAGGTATTTTAAAGAATCATTCCATGTAAAGGACTAAGCTAAATACTTAAAAAATCTCGCAAAATCTGGAGTTTGCAAATCAAGTCTTACTTTTCTCAGACTCCCATTTAAAAAAAAACAACACTTATTTTTCTCTCCATTCCCACTAAATCTACTTGTAATTTATTTGGCTGATCTGGTCTACAAAAACTTAGGCCATAATATAATCTGTTAGTATTTAAGATGTCACGGATCACTTTGCTTCTTTATATTACTCAGGATATACATTTTTTAAAACCTTCTCTCTCTTCAGACCTTCAGCATTGCAACCTTCAATACCACGAAGACAAACTAGGCGTAAGCAGAATTGTCAGTTGTAGGAAATGTAACAGACGGGGAGCCATCTCCTTTCCCCCAACTTTATTTTTGCTCGTTAATGCTGCAATCAAAAACACGGAGCAGAGATTCCCGTATTTTCCATACTTGGAAAAGCAGCGCAATTTTATGCCTAATAACCCCGGAATCGATCCAATCCATCCCGACGGTATTAAGGAGTCGAAGGATTGACTCCGCACGGTTTCAGCCTGACTCTTCCAACCACAACCTGTTTCTTTTTTTTTTAAAGCAGTCGGTGGAAAAACCCGTAGTAAAGCGTGGAGGGAAGGAGGGAGTGTGGCGAGATGATGACGACGACAGAGAAGAGCAAGCCGCCGGTGAGGCAACCTCGACAGGAACTCCCGGGGTTTGCCGGCGCTTAGTCAGGGAATTCCATGTAGCAGGGGGGAGGGAAACCTCTCAAGAGAAGCTCTTCGCCGCACTCTCACTTCCGGGTTTCTAAGCTCACACATGCGCGGACTCTCCTCTCTCTCACCCTTGACCCAATCGCTTCAGGCCACCCCACCGACAAATAATAGCGTAGGGGGGTATCCGATCGCTTCCCAACTAACATTCCCGGGTTTATTCGCCGCGGAACGCTGCCCGTTTTAAGCCCTCGGCCCTCCTGCTTCTTTAAAGAAAAGCCCCGCTTCCGCGCCAGCCTTCTGCGCCGTACTCCGATCCCTCCCCTTTAATTCTCCGAGCGTTGGTACGCTCCACTTGAAGCCGAGCCTTGCGGGCGGACAAGACCACCCTTACTCGCCTGAGGGGGAGGAGCTGAGGGCATTGTTGGGTCAGGGGGCGCGCGCTAATCGCGGGGATGGCATGTGGTGGGCCCGTCACAACCCTCCGGTAGCCTCCGCCCGTGGCTCAGTGTCACCTCAAGCACCAAAGGGCGCGGCTGCCTCTTTTTCCGCCGCCGTCGTTTACTGCCGCCGCCGCCTCCGCCTCTTCTTCACCCACCCACCTTAGCCGTCTCTGTAGTGGTAGCGTCCGACTCCCAGCTGACCGGCCTGGAATCCCGGCATCGAGTCCTGGCCTGGATCATTTTGCCTTGAGCTGCCCCTTCCTTCCTTCCCCTGCCCTGACCCTGAACACCGGTGCCGCCGCCGCCGCCGCCGCCATGGGAGACGCCGGCAGCGAGCGCAGCAAAGCCCCCAGCTTGCCGCCCCGTTGCCCCTGCGGGTTCTGGGGGTAAGTACAACGAGGGGAGGAAAAGGGGGGGGGGGAAAGGGGAAGGGAGCTTGCAAAAAGGGCCTGCTCGGAGTTGGGCGTGGGGCGCTCACTGTATGTAGGCTTGGCGTGCTTGGGAGGGAATGACGGCCATAGCTTTTGGCCCGGCGAGGCAGGCTCGGCTTTTCCTTGGCCTTCCGGGACGAGACCCAAAACTCTTCATCTGCTGTCATATGGGGGGGAGGAGGGTGTTTGGGTTTCTTTCCCAGACCTGCATGGAGAAGAGCTTGGGAACTGGGGGGGAGGGGGGGGTTGCGAAGTGGGGCTCGAAGGCCCAGCCAGCCAGCCAGCCTTGCCTCAAAAGTGGTGAGGAAAGGGCGTAGGGAAAGAGGGTGGAGGGTGGGGGGAAAAAAAAAAAAAAAAAAGGCACATTGTCTTCTGATCTTCTCCTGTCGTTCTGGGTTTTTTTTTGGGTGGCCCTTAACCGAATCGGATTTTTATCCGTGTTTTTTTTTTTTCCTTCTTCTTCCCTTCCTGGCTTCCTTATGATTGGCATATGTGGTTTATTCTCGGCTATTGCAATATGTCAACTTTGTCTTCCTTTCCCAGGTGTGACATCTTCTTCTAATCTCCTTCACTCTGCCGTTCAGGACAGGACTTTTCTGGAGAGGGAATAATATAGTTTTGAACTCTTTTGCTGCTGCTGTTTGGTTTTTGTTTTTTTTTTGCTTTTTTTGCTTTTTTTTTCTTAAACTCCCAAAACTCACAAAAAAGTTTTTAATGGTTCAGTTTCTCAGCTGAAGGCAATTAAGCACAAGAATGATGACACTGGCATTAAAAAAAAGTTGTTCCTTTCTTGATTAAAGGACCCTCCCATTTAAAGAAGAATTTTTTGGACTATGTAAAATAAAGGGAATGCTAATAGGATACACACTTTATGATGAAAATCCAGATTTCTATTTTTACCCTTTTAAAAAAAACTTTGATCAAAATGGAATATAAATACTTGACAAAACTTTTAATAGTTCTCTTTAGGAGTTACCTGTGAATCTTAAGATAGCTAACCAATATGGTTGTCATAACAGTATGAATTATTGAATAGTTCAAATAGCAAAAAGTTACGCAGTTAATTTCATATGTGAAATTAGGCAAGCATTTAATATTCTGTTTTGTACATCATAAGCCAGAATTGTTAGCTGAAACTGCTAGTAACAGCTTGGAATTTTCTCTGGCTTGTTTAATGCTCTGTTTGTATTGGGTTTCTTAGATTATTTTTCTCATAATACAATTGAATCAGAACCACAATCTTAGGTTGGTTCTTTTTTTGAAATGCAACAAACTAGGATCACATTTTGAAGAGATGCTAAATAAAATGTGCTAGTTTGCTTAGGTACTTCTATCAGCAGTTTCTGAACATGATAATAAACTGAGTAATTATTTGAGCTACATAAATACAGGGAATTTTAAACTTGTCTCTTCAAGAAATGCTAACTACTCAGAAAATTTATTTGTCATTTAATGATACTTAATATGAGTTAATATTAGAGAAGTCAACTAGTACTGCTTATAGCTGTACAAGTAGTTATTGGTGGCCTGACACCTCAGGGTTATTTTAATTGTGGTTAGTTTTAATTTTTAACTTAATTTTAATTTTATAACTATTTTATAATTTTAATTGTAATTTTTAAAATGTATCAGCAAATTTAATTATTTTATATTGGGTTTTAATTGTTATTTCTATGTATTTTGCTTGCTGTGAACCGCCCCGAGTCCTTTGGGAGAGGGTGCGGTATATAAATTTAATAAAATTCAAATTCAAATATTGTTTAGATTTAAATAGTGTTAATAGGAAAGAAAAGAAAACACTGGTTTTCTTTCAGCAATATCCATAGTTGCATCCCTGTTAAATATTTTTCTTCATTTTTATCTAGGCTATCTGAAACAGTATTTTTTCTGAATTTTGCATATATTGCAGCATTAGTAACTCCAAATATAAAACAAGGGATATTGTGCATTCTGCCTGAGATATTACGGTTCCCATGTATTAGCATAGGAAATTGAAGTAAGCTATCGTTTAAAGTAGGTGTTTTCACAATCAGCGTGGAAACTTAAAGTGTTTTTTGATTTGGTATATGTGTAAAGTTTGGTTGCACTATATTGATTGAATTATTATGTTCCTGCTTTAGGTTGTTACTAGCATTGTTGAGCATTTATATTCTTGGGTTTGGAATTAATTATTAAAATGTTTTTGCTGGCAATAAGAAATTGTAAGAGAACTGAGAAATAAGATAAATTTGTGAAATTTATAAAACTTCATCAGGCTATGCTGTAGAAGCCATATTTGATAATGTTCTGAATGTTTTCTGATTATAGTGTTGAGAGAATTGTTAAATTTGGCTTTCATAAACACAATTGTGTTTAATGTTTTTTAATTATAACAAATTCTTGATAAACTTTAAAATAGTTTTGGTATCTATACAACTGAATCATTAATTTGTGACTTTTCCTTGAAGCCATCCTTTATTACCCCTCCTTATTTGTTGTTTTAATTACCTTGATATGTGTGCTTCCATTTTCAAATATCAGTTTTGATGGCATATTAACTGAATGATTGTGATTTTCTATTGCCTTTGTAATAGAATAAACATTTATTCAGAAATCAGCCTAAGAGAGAGAGAGAGAGAGAGGAAAATGGCTAGCACCTGGCTAGACCCCTCCCTAGCCAGCCAGCAACATGTGGCTGTAAAAGCTGAGTAAAGAGGCAGATGGGGTGGGGTAGGGGTGTTGATGTGAGATGGAAATTAAAAAACTGAACAAACAGTCTAAAGCATTTTAAGGCAAATTTACCTTTACTATTCTCCTGAACTAGAATAGTAGTAGTAGTGAAGAAACAGGAGTTGTAGTAGACTTAGGAGAAGTGAGTACAAGCCTTTGAATATTTGTGGCCAAATAGGGTTGTGTTGGCTTTTCTTGGGGGTTAGCAGTACATATAAAAACTCACAACAGTATGCTTAATATATGTTTTCACAGTTATGTATTTATAGTAATGCATTCCAAGACTTCTGGTCAAATTACTAGAATGTTTTTTTTTGTTTTTAGTTTAAATCAAGGAATCCAATAAAAGAGATTATACTTCTGTTGGAATATACCATGCAGATAGTCCTGTCCTTAATGTTCATTCATTTAGTGACTGTTCAAAGTTACAACAGGGCTGAAAACAGTGATTTATGACCAGTCCTCACATTTATGACCTTTGTAGCATTCCCATATTCATGATCTGAGCACATTTATGATTGCTGATGTATCCTTCATCACATGATTGCCATTTGCAATCTTCGCAGCTGATTTCTGACAAAGTCAATGGGGAAGCTGACAGGGAAAAATCTCAAATTGTGATCAAGTGATGACTCACCAGCTGTGACAAAAAAGATAAAATTGGATGCCAAACTCAACAACTGCATTATCTAACAATTTCCCAGTCTTAATTGTGGTTGTAAATTGAATATATTCCAATAGAAGATGATAAACCAAGGAATATATGGTTCAGGTCAAACATAGAGACAAATTTTGAAGAAATACAATTTTAAAATATTGGGAAAATAACCAAAAGTGAATTTTGTTTATCAGTAGTATTGCTCAAGACATATTCTTGGAGATGAGAGATTTACGAGAAAAGAATAGTAGGAATTCCTAAATAGGGTTAGGCATTTTTAATCACTGATTTTCTCAGTCTTCAAGTAGGCTAGCTGACTTGTTTATATTTGTGTGTTCAGAGGACTTGAGACAGAAGACAAATTCCCTTGGCACTACTTACTGCAGGGTATATTCCTGTTTTCCAGCCAAGCCAAATGCCTTAGATCCAGATACATAAATATGCTTTTCCTGTGATACATAACATAATTGCTAATATTTGAAGATTAGCAACATTTCCAGGTTAAGATCTATTTTCTAATCTCCATACTGGAAAAATGCTGCTGAAAAAGAAATTATGCACAGAATTTTAAAAGATATTCAAGGCAACTGGCGCATATTCAGCTAAAAACCCCATAAAGACCTGTTAAACTCTTTGTGTATTTGCATTTATTTATACACAATTATGTTTGCCCAATGTTTTCATCAACTTGATTGTTAGTGGATATTTTTCCTTATGTGGAAGTATATATATATATCACATCACACACACAGAAACACACATATACAATGTATATGTGTGTGTCTGTACATCTGTAATATATGCTTATATAAATGAATTATTTACACATATTTAGATATGTATATATACATCTATAAACCATAAAGGGGTACAGTGGCTCAGTGGCTAAGATACTGAGCTTCTTGATCAGAAAGGTTGACAGTTCGGCGGTTCAAATCCCTAGCACCGCGTAACAGAGTGCCCCAAGTACTGCCAACCTAGCAGTTCAAAAGCATGTAAAAATGTAAGTAGAAAAATAGGGATCACCTTGGTGGGAAGTTAACAGCATTCCATGCGCCTTGGCTAATTTAGTGATGCTGGCCGCATGACCATGGAATCATCATCAGACAGCGCTGGCTCTTTGGCTTAGAAACAGAGATGAGAACCACCCCCTAGAGTCATGAATGACTAGCACGTATGTGTGAGGGGAACCTTTACCTTTATAAACCATAAATGTTGAATGAGATGTATATACAGTTAACAAAACTATCACAACTGACCCACAAGATTTTGTCATTTTTGTTTATAAATCTTTGGGGAGCTGGGAGATTAATGCAAGCTTAATTTCTTTTTGTAATTTATTATTTTCATTAAAATTTGCATATTTATATCTCAAACTCAGCATTTGATAATGCAACTGAAATCTCAGTTATAGTTGGTATAAGTACTTCCCAAAGTTACCCTTTTCAGACTTAAGAATTGGTGTATTTTTGCTATAATATGTATATAGTATACATATAGTATACTTGTATATATAATTGTGTGTGTAGATATAGACAGACATCCCTAAAATCAACTGAACATAGAACACATTATAGTAAGTTGGCCTAGTGATAAGCAACATATAAATTACCATTGCTAAAAGTTGCTGGTCTTCAGTAGCTATAACTGGTATTATATACCAGAAATGGGTGAAACTCTTCCAGTGAAGCTTATACTTATTACTTTAGTTGGAATCTAATCTTTCTTTATGGGAAGGATGTCCTGAATGAAAATAATTTCTGAATTGCTCTGCTGTTCATTGACAAGCTTCATTTGGTATCATTTAATTTGAATTAATTTCACCCCATCCATATCCTCTCAACCTCCAAACACTGATTCAAGTCGTCTTTGGCACCTTTGACTTGAAACCCTCCACTCATAAGGTGAATCACTCTTCTATGATGATGCTTGCAATCAGACCTGAAGGGTGCCAATGGACCAGGTGGGGTACAGTCCTCCTATCCAGGTCCTAATGTTAATTATTACAGAGACCAATACTATATTAGCTCCACTGAAGACTTGAATCCTCACTAAAAATTGTACTTGATTTGCTGCATTCCCCATAAAGGAAAGATTGTAGACTGGCCAAAAGTTATCAATCATGGACAGATCAAGGGAAAACTTCACTAAGCCTTTAGTGGAAATGGAAGCATGTGCCAACCTTTGCTGTGTTCATTGCTCTGAATATCTTTTCAGTCACTTCATTTCACTTACGTAGCTGTTTGGTAATCAAGAACTCACATAGAAATGGGCAGAAGGCTGACTGGAGCAATCTCACCCAATCTTCTGGTTATTTTTGTGTTCTATAGGTCAACTAGACAAGAAACGGTACTAAACTGATACGTTTACTTCTTTCGCAGATATGGGTTTCCACAATCTGTAATGTGATGTGAAAGTGATCTGATTATGTCACAGGAAGATGTTAATACTCTCCATATTCAGGTCATGTCTTAGCTGTTTCACAATAAGGGCCAGAATAAGTGCGTGTCCATAAATCAAATGTGCCTTTTGAAAATTACATACAGTAGTATTTTGAAGTTCTAAGCGCAATACTAATACAATTTATGGTGATAATGTTAACTCCAGTTAACAAATTCTAAGTCATAATAAAAGCTGTAAAAAGTTCGTAAATGTTATATTCACTTATCTGATAATAAACTATTGAAAAACTAGGGATAGAATTTATTATTCTTAATACTGTAAAACCCCTGGGAATGACTTGCATTTTATTTCATTAAGTTGGATAGTATTTTTGCAGGCCAAGTTGAACAATATACAAGCCTTTCTAGTCTCGCTGAACTATATATTACAGCATCTTCAACCAAAGGTAAAAAATACTTTATCTGATTCAGAATGCAACAATCCAGACAGTAAGGATGTTAGTTTCTTTTTTGTTCTCTCAGCACTTCCACTATATAAGCTGCACTTATTACCGGTACCAGTTGGCTTCTCAATGCAATTTACAGTACTCCTTTTCTCTTCATTTTTTATCCTTATGGTTTAGGACCAGATTATCTGCAAGATTGCTTAAACCATGTGTAATCTGCCTGTTCAGTTTCCTGAGATACACCTGAACAAGAAAACACTAATATCAAGGAATAAAAGTGATCTTTCTCAGTAGCTACCCTATTCTTGTGGAATAGTTTCCCCCAAAATAAGGATGGCCAATCTCTGTTGGTATATTGGAAGGTTGGAATACCTGGCTTTGTAGAAGAGACAATGTATTTGGAACAGAAAACTGGTTATTGTTCCCAAAGGAGCATAGATAATGAGAGGTAGGGTTTATTATGTTGCTGGGTGGGGGTTTGGGGGGAAGGGTTTATAATGTATGATTTTAACCATAGTATGGAATTGAAGGAGGTGGTGGAGCTGCCCTACTTACCAGGCCTCACACATCCCAACACCTGCCTCTCCTTGCTGGCCCACTTCTGTGGCCAGCCTCATGCATTGCCCCTGGCTTCCGTTTCGCCATCAGAGGCCTTCCAGAAAGGCATCTGCAGCCGAGAAATGTGCTCCAGATTGACACGTGTGTCACCCCAGCCTCTGATCTTATGGGTTTCAGCCCCAAGTCTCTTGTGCATGCGCAACAACTCAATGCTAATTCTCTGCTTGATTTACATTTTAGTCACATTTAGAGGACCGTGAATTTCCATACTTTGGGATGGATAGTTAGCATTAGGTTATTTAAGAAATTAGCCCAACTGTTTCAATATATGGATGTGTTAAAAGAGGACATGAAGTTAATTGGGTGAGCGAAGAGGATGCCGAGGATAGAGCTAGGTGGAAACAGATGATTCTCTGCGGTGACTCCTAATGGGAACGGCCGAAAGAAGAAGCCCAATTTATTTCAGTATTATCAGTTCTAAGAAATTACCTTTTAACTTCTTTGTGTATGAATTCACTCTACTCTTAACAGGACTAACTTATAATTCTGCTAATACTGTAAAAAGAGTAGCCGGTTTAAAAGAGTTATCAGTGCAACTGTTAGTGTTTGCACTTTGCTCAGTTGGTCTTTTCCCACATGAATGATGAAAACGATAATTGATTTCTTAACTCTTGGAACAGTATTTGGTTGCCTAAGTCTATTTATGTAAGGAACTTGTTCCTTTACATGTAAACCTGGAAATAACACTTATAAGACTAAGGTCTCTTCTAAAGATGAAGTAATAAACTAAGAAAAAGCCAATTTGTAAGATGGTTTTGAATGTATTCTCTAATAGTATTGTATAATATAATATCTGTCAGGTCAGAGGTTTGATTAAATTAGTTTCTTGCTGGTGGACCAGGAGATTGCAGACAATACAATGCAGTTCTGTGTCAGAGCTATGATCAAACAAACAATTCCTCCATTAAGGTGACACTGAGCCTTATCTATCTAGGCCGATGATGGTGAACCTATGGAATGAGTGCCACAAGTGGCATGCAGAGCCATTTTGTCTGTCACGTGAGCTGTCAGCCAACTTACCTCCAGCTGTGCATGCGTGTGTGATTGTGCATGTGTGCACATACAGTTGCAGAAACCCAGCTGTGCATGCGCACAATTGTGCATGCGCACACGAGGTCCAACTGGTCTTCGAAGTACCCAGTAAGTAAAAGGTTTGCCACCACTGATCTGTGCTCTCAATATATTCTATAATCTTTTCCTCTTTTCCTACTCCCTGTCTCCCATTTTTTGGCTGTTTCTTGATTGTAGTTGGTTAGATCAGAGGTGAAATTCAGGAGGTTCGCTAGAACTGACAGTAAATTTTCTAAGCAGTTCAGAGAACTGGTTGTTAGAAGAAATCTCCTTTTGTTTTTTTCCACTTTACAGGGTTAATCCTGTAAGATAGGCAGGAAAAAACATTCTGGTGTTGTTTCTAGACTAATATTTATTGCCCTGCTTACAGAAACTTCCCACCCAATCATATGATCCCCCCAGCCATGCCCACCAAACCACACCCACAGAACCGGTAATAAAAAAAATTGAATTCCACTACTGAGTTAGATCGCAATGGTCATAATCCGAACAAACCTTAGCAGGTCTTCAACAACTGTGGGAAGTCCTCCGTTAACATTGACAATTGGGACTGGAATTGCTTCACTAAGCAATACAATAGTTGTAGGTGTGAAAAATGGCCATAAGTCCATTGTAACTTCAAATGGCCATTAAAGTTGTAGTGTAACTTCAAATGGCCATTAAAATTGTAAGTTGAGGGCTACCTGTTACTGCCAAATTTCAGGTTTGAAATTTGAAAGCTGCAACTGGCTTTGAAGAAGGCAATTTTTTACAGCTTTCGAGTGCTGCAAAGATTCATGAATCCCTCTTATTGTTTGGTGGTCAGGGCATTTGCTCTTTGAAAAAAAAAACAATGTGCAAATTATAGAATAATAAAAGAAGTTTTGTTGATTTTAAGTAGAATTAAAGGATACTTGCTGGGAATATTACCTTAAGCAAACATTAAATGATCCTTAAAAATTTAAATATTTATGTCCTTAAAGTCTTGAAACATCTATTAACCTATGGCAAGAATTTTGATATAAAGATGGTATCTAAAATCTTCCATTAATTTGCCTTTGATATTTGGGAATGAATTAATAAGGTCAGGTCTGTTTAGCACTGGGATGGGAGCCTTAGGGGAATAGCAGGACTGCAGATTATAGCTGCAAAGTTGAAGAAAGTAATTGAAGTCACTTCCACACTGTTAGCAGGAAAATTGCATGTTCTGTCGATGTAACATTTAGAGGTTGAACTCTGTCTGAGGGCAAGTTTATGTTTTAATGGAAGAGTCATTCAACGTTATTAAACCCTTGTTGAGCAAAGCCTAAATGTGTTTGAAATCTTCCTGATAAATGGTTTCCCATGGTTAGAAGATAAACCTGTTAGTGAGTTATTTTCATTCCATTCCAGTGCTATTTTCATTCCATTCCAGTGGTATTTTAGTGAAGAAAGAAAACAGTGTAAGAATCTGAACATAGCACACGAAGTTTCAAATCACTTATTCTTTTGGTTTTGATCAGTCTAGGAACTCCATTGTGTTCTGTACAGATCCGTGTCCTATATTTCCATCCTGTAATACAACCCAGAAAGATAGTGTAGGGCTTTTTATGTTTCAAGTCATTCACTACTATGCATAGTTTTCAGAATAGCTAACATTGTCTTTGCATATCAGATGAAATTGTTTCCTTAAATCTTGCATTTCAGAAATGGTTACTTGATTTCCAGGGTGTTCTTTCTGTTTCTTCATTTATAACCAGAAATTCATGTTTGTAATGAAAAAAGGATGATTAATTTATTATTATGTCTTCAACTCCCAATGACTATAGATTTTCTCCATGACACTTTATCCCCAACGTGGTCTTCCAATGATGCACTCATTACCACTATTCTTATCCATCTTGCTGCTGGTGGGATTCCTCTTCTTTCTTTTTACTTTTTCCAATATTAGGCACTTTTATTTTAACATACCATATTTTTCGGACTGTAACAGGCACCAGACTATAAGACACACATATTTAGAGGAGGAAAACAAGAAATAAAAGTTTTTGGCCTATATATGTAATGTATATATATGTAGGTACGTATTAACAAATGAAATGTATTCATTTGAGACATCTTGCTATAATCATTGCTATTTTTCTTTCAGGTTTATGACAACATTTTTTGTTCTGTATTTGATTCAGTAATTGCTTTAGAGATGAAAAAAGTCAGTATGTAAATATTTTAATTAAATTGATTTACTCTAGATGGTATTCTATATTTAAGATTAAATATTTGCTACTCTTGACAAATTAATTCCGTAATGGTTTTAGAGTAGGTCACAGAATACATTGGGTCAGTAATAATTTAAATAAAATATACAGATATACATTAAAATATAAATAAAGTCTCTCAACTTGAAATAATTCAATATACATTTAAATTAAAACATTGGCTAATGTGGAGATGTGTTGGTCCGTATGTTCAGTGCCTCTTTAAAAAAAAAAACTTGAATGTGTATAAAGTTTTATCAAACTAGAATATATCCATATCAACAAACTTGCACAACCGCTTAATGCTGTGATGGTGAACCTACGGCACGGGTGTCACAGGTGGCACGCAGAGCCATCTTGCTGGACACACAAGCTGTAGGACAACTTACCTCCAGCTGAGCATGCACATGTGATTGCACATGCACGGAGGTGTGATTGCAGAGACCCAGCTGGTCTCTGGGCCTCCACTGTGCATGCACGTAATTGCAGCCGAAAATCCAGCTGGTCTTCAGAGCTCTCCTGCACATGCATACATGATTGCTCATGTATGCATGAGCGCATGCCCGCATGCTTGCATTGCACGTATAACAGCTGCATGCATGTGCAGATGGTGCGGTTGCACATGTAGCACATATGGAGGAGCCTCACGCAAGTGCGGATGGCATGCGCAAAGCACGTAGTTTTCGGCACTCAGTAAGTAAAAGGTTTGCCACCACTGACTTAATGACAATGATGGTACTTTTGGCCAAGTGTATCCCATGCAATTCCAGTGAGTGAGTTTGAAATTTGTATGCATATTTATACTTGCACATCTTGAGCTTCTTCCCCAGTCATAATTATGCCCTCTTTCCCAATATCATAATGTCCCCATATAGCCTTCTATAAGTGCTACAGTGATAACAGCTTTACAGTGTTTCCAGGCAATGTTCTCAAGTAATTGACAGTTACAGAAAACCACTAGCACTATACTGCATCACCAATAAACATGCAGCTGGAGCAATTTGTTCCTCACTATAATAGCATTCTTTGCAGTCTGGAAGTTGAGGTGTAGTGAGATTTGAAGAGCATTTGTGGCAATCTTTTAGGGTCACAGTGATGGCTACCCATAAGTTTAAATAGGGATGAGTAATTGGATTTGGTTCAGTGTCTGGCTTCAGCTTCCTACCCTGTCTGAAGAGGAGAGGGTTTAAAAGAAAGAAGCTTCCCACGTTGTTGACATCAGTTTTGCTATGCAGAAGGAAAAAGAACCATTGTTCCTCATGTCTTCCTACATGAAATGAGAGATACTAGGCAAGCAGAAGGACTTAAGAATTTGTGGGAATCACTTAAATCAATCCTTTCACTTCTGATCTTTCTGTACAAAGTGGAATTGCAATGCAGAAGTGATGACACAATTAGTTTCTACTTGCTTTGTTAGGACTTTGCTTTCTGCTTTGAAAATAAGATTAGATATTAGTGCAGCAGAATGGGTTATCTAAAAGTAGTGGGAAAATGCAGATCTGATCCGACAGAGTACTATTATGTGCTGCTGTTACATTTTTCTTTTTGTTTTATTTGTATCCCAAGTTCAACTTTTATAACTTAACTCTTTCAGAAGTGCATATATTGTATTGCTTATTGATGCAGTATATATTGTGACATTGAGTACGTTTCATAAAAGAAATAGTTTGTTAAAATGTCAGATCTTTGGGGGGGGGGAAAGCACACACATATCAGACAAGGCAGCCGAAAATTATCTATGTAAAACAGATGGTAAGCTTTGAGTTCTTATCACTTCTGTAATTACTGCTGTACGGTATACTAGTAACTTGCCAAAGTTATACAGTAGTTGGCATTGCTTTGCCAGAATGTAATCTCACTAGTTATTTATCTGTGCAGATGTATCTTTAAAAAAAAAATCAATGTGTAATTTAAGTGAGATCACAGAAAGGAATGTTAGATAGTCAATACTTCCCACCTTGCTTTAATGACTTATAAGATAGTGTTACAAAACAGAGAAGAGTAGGCAAGAACAGCAAGAAAACTATTTACCTAATAAGCTGAGTAAAATAAAGAATCCAGAATGTCGGACTCCAAATAATTACCAAGTTATTGATGCAAGTTGTTCCCTAACAAATAACATTTGTTTTATCAAACTATTAAATGAAATAGTAAGTGAATTAAAAATGCTTTACTTCAATACTTTATCAGTTCTTGTTTCCAATTAGAGATATTTTTTTAATTTTTATTCAGCAAGTTATTTGTTTGAATTGAATTGCTGTAGGAGGTGGAACATTTATTACACATGAAGAATAGTTTTAGGTGTATATGCTCTGACATAGCATATTATATTGCCTTCAGAATTGTTTTTGAAAGACTGAATGCAATTGTTCAGACAGAAATGTAACTGCGAATATAATTTTGGCAAAGGTTTAAAGAGGGATTTCAAATATGGTGGCTTCTAATTTTACCTTCCACCTCGTGAAGTAGATTTAACAAGTTCTAAACATTCTTTTATCCCCCAAAACGAAATAGTAAGAGTCTCAAAATAGTTTTTCGGGTACTGTTGTTATATCCAAATTTACTACATTGCACAAATAACCAGGAAAGTTTAGGATTTTGCTTTACCTGAGTATTGAAGCTATGTTTATTTAATTCTGTTTGAAAATGGTCTAAGATTGTATGAAAAAAACATTTTTGTGTTTTAAAAACATTTTGACATAAAATGTAGTTGTGATTATGATTTATTTTTAAATTTAAGTTCCCAATTAATAGTAAATTTTATGACATTGTTGCAGTTAAGCTATTCTCTTTTTTTTTGCCTGTTTTTATAATTATTTAAAATTTGTCAGCTTGTGATCAGTGTGAACTTCACAACTTGTTTAATTGTTTCTATGGGAACAGCAGAAGCAGCAGCTGGCACTAGGAATGTGCATGTGTATATAGTGAACTGCACTGTTGCACTGCAAACAAACTAATATGAAGGTTGCTTATAACGATGTTACAGATTACTCTATTTTTTATAGTTTTATACATGCAGAGTATGCAGTGCAGCAAAATGCAATTAAACTATATTGAAAGATTTGTTCTTTGTTTGCTTTTTGCTTTTTTATTTTGTATGGCTCTATAATAGATACCTTGGCAATTCAGCTTTAGTTGAATGTATATTGGTCATTTGTTCTAAAGGTGAAATAACATCAAACGGCTAACAACTAATATAATGTTGCAGTAATTTCATTCTATTTTCTCTTGCAAAATATTATAGATATAAATGTATTATGTCTAAATTTTTGAAATCTAGAATATCTAAAAGCAAAACTAGATAGAATTATTAGGCCAGGTAAAAACTTTTTTTCTCTAGTTATTGATTTAAACTTATAGTCTCTGACAAGAAGTAGAAGTTTTATAAAACTTTAATAGAAGTTTTCTATTATCTTGTTCATCTTGTTTTCAGCTCAGCATCATTAAATGTTTGGAAGTGCTGACATAGGCAACTGTTTCTTTTACCATAATGATACAGAAAAGTCATTTTGCTACCTTAACTACAATGTTCTGATTTATTATCTGCTCCTGTTTAAAGATTCCATTTTTATACAGAGTTGAGTAGTTTTACTCGTGAAACCCCTTAGAAAATGAAGTCATATGGACTCTTAAACTTGATTAAAAGATACTTCAAATAAAAAAATGAAATAAGTTTGTATTAGGTTTTTTTCAGTATTAAGGCCACAATTAATATTGGTAAGTTGTTAATATTAGCTTCTGTTCTTTCAAAAACCTTTTCAACAAATAGATAAGTCTAATTAGTTGAGTATTGATTAAGTAAACTATTTTGGTCATCAGATCTCTTCAAAATACCATTTTGGTATCTTATTTATTTGTAGTAGTACATCCTGACTTTCCTGCATGAGCCCATATTGATATAATGCAGACTTTAATTACAGATTCTTAGAGACAAATATATTTTATAAAATGGGCGCTGGTGACTAAGATGCTTACTTGTTCTAATTCTACTTCTAATTCCAAATGTTATTTAATTTTGTTCCTATAAAATTGGTAACTGATTAACATGGAGCATGCCCATAGATACGAAGAAAAATATGAAGGCTGAATTAATGCTTAGATGAAAGTAGAATATTTCCAAATTACACCATTGGGGATTTTAATTAGAAAATACAGGAACCGTACACATGTATGGGTGTTATATTGAGAGAATTGTGAATTTCCATGATATTCTGTTTAGTTGAGAACTAACTGATGCTTCAACAGCCTTCATATCAAGTAATGTGGCTCAAATACTGTAAATATTGTAACAAGTGTATTAATTAAAACTATAATAATTTACATAGTTAAAATTTCCAGAAAATCTTTCAATTCAAATTTGTATCAAAAACGTATATATAGTAATACATAACCATGTGCTTTTTCAACCTGAGATGTAAAATATTTTTTCAATTATATTTTACTATAATAATTGGAGTTGAATGTTTCTAAATCAATTGTAAGAGATGCAGTTTTAAATAGAAACAAATGAAGTCTCAAATATTGCAAAGCTATTTTCTCATTTCTGTCTTCTGAGTTGAGAATGGAATGGAAGGGACATTGGAGGTCTTCTAGTCCAACCTCCTGCTTAGGCAGGAAGCTCAATACTATTTCGGGCAAATGGTTAACCAATATCTTCTTTAAAACTTCCAATGTTGGAGCATTTACAATTTCTGGAGGCAAGTTGTTTCACTGATTAATTGTTCTAACTGTCAGGAAATTTCTTCTTAGTTCTAGGTTGCTTCTGTCCTTGATTAGTTTCTACCCATTACTTCTTTTGTCCTGCCCTCAGGTGCTTTGGAGAATAGCTTAAAACCCTCTTTCTTTGTGGCAGCCCTTGAGATATTGGAACATTACTATCGTGTCACCCCTAGTCCTTCTTTTCATCAAACTAGACACACCCAATTCCAGAAATCATTCTTTATATGTTTTAGCCTCCAGTCCCCTAATCATCTTTGTTGCTCTTCTTTACACTCAGTCTCAACATCTTTTTTACATCGTGGTGACCAAAGCTGGATGCAGTATTCCAAGTTTGGCCTTATTGAGGCATTATAAAGTGGTATTAACGCTTCACGTGATCTGGATTCTATCCCTCTATTTATGCAGCCTAAAACTATGTTGGCTTTTTTGCCAGCTGCAGCACACTGCTGGCTCATTATTTAAATGATTGACCACTAGGACTCCAAGATCCATCTCACAGTTACTATTATTGAGCGAGATACCACATATACAGTACCTGTGCATTTTGTTTTTCTTGCCTAAATGTAGAACCTTACTTTTTCACCATTCAATTTCATTTTGTTAGATAGTGCCCAGTGTTCAAGTCTGTCAAGATCATTCTGTATCTTAAGCCTATCTTCTGGAGTTCCCCATCAAATTTGCAGATGACACCAAGCTAGCAGGAATATCCAACACTCCAGAAGATAGGCCTAACAGAAAAAAAATGAATAACTTGACCTTGATGCAAAGACTATTGTTTCCTTAGCGTTTGAGTTTTTTTAAATCAAGTGCAATAAAAAAAGCTATTTCTATTAAAATTACAGGTTATTTTTATACCCACATTTTATTTGGCATGTATCCTTTTAGAAGCCTATTGACTTATAAAACATGTACCCATGCTTCAGTAGAATCATGATTCAATAAATTACAACATCTACTCTTTTGAAATCCTATACTGTAGTTACAGTAAAGAAGGCAAGGCAAAATCCACTACAGAATAGGTAATCATGCTAAAATTTTCTCAAGCTGCAACAAATATGTTTGTGCCCGCTTAAATAATAACAAGCTCTATAGCATAAATTTGCATGTATTCCAGCTATTCCCTAGATTTATAAGCTATTTTATTATTTATTATGCTTTAGAGAAAATATACATCCAAATAATTTTTTTTTCATGTTAGAAGTTCATATAATAGACTTCATATCATTCCTTGATTAGGGCTTTGAGTTTTGGGGAGGAAAGTAAGATATAAATCTGAGAAATAAAAGTAGTAGCCAGTGTTAGTGTTGAAGTTTTTTAAAAATCACATTGCTTCAACATTAGAAAATATTTTCTTAACTCTGTCCCCTTTTTGTTTAGTACCGGTTCAGAACTGCTTTAGGTAATTTCTACATATTTAATATTAAATGATTGAATTAAATTGCACGTGAACCAAGGTAGTATTTGGTAGAATGGATCTGACGTTCGAATCAGAAATCTTATGTCTTTAAAACTGTGGTTCTTTCATTTGGAATTGTGCTCATCCCAGACCCAATATATTAGCAAATAAGATTCACTACCAAAGTCACTCATTTCTGTTTCTTCAGCCAGCATGCTGGGAAATTCAGGGAAATGAAGTCCATACATCTTGAAGTTGCTGAGATTTGGGAAACATTGCTCTAAATTAATTACATGCCATATTTTTCACACTATAAGACGCACCTGATCATAAGTCGCACCTAGGTTTAGAGGAAGAAAACAAGAAAAAATTAGTTTTTTGCCTCCATGTCCTGTTTTCGGCCTCTGTGCATCCTGTTTTCCGCCTCCGTGCATCTCATTTTTGGCCTCCCAGCCCCCCAGAAGCACTCTGCTGGCCAAAAATGAGCTCATCTTGGACCAGCAGAATGCTTCTGAGGGCCAGGCAGGCCAAAAACAGGACACACAGAGATTTCAGGAGGCAAAAAAAGAGGCCCATATTCACTCCATAAGACACACAGGTATTTCCACCCACTTTTGGGAAAAGAAAAAGAGTGAAAAATATACGGTATATAGTTTACACCCAAAGCGCAAAGATGCACAGGAGAAATTTTCTGACAGAACAATCAGTAGAACAGCTTGCCTCCAGAAGTTGTGGGTACTCCAATACTGACGGTTTTTAAGAAGAGATTGGACAACTACTTGTCTGAAATGGTATGGGGTTTCCTGCTTCAACAGAGGGTTGGACTATAGAAGACCTTCAAGTCCCTTCCAACTCTGTTATTCTGTTCTGTTCTGTTTTAGTTGTCCAGAGTTGATTAAAGGATATTAGAATATTGAAAATATTATTTATAAACCAAACAATCTAAAAGTATAACTACATCCTCCAATCTCCCAAGAAAGCAGCAAAACAATTTCAGAAAGCCTATGCACAATTTAGTTTGCAACTGAATTTTTTTTTTGCCAAACTACAGTGGGATAAGCTCTAGACAGGGAACCTATAGCGATGCTTCCAAGAGAAATCCCCTATTTCAGCATGAGCTCAACATGGAGAAAGCAATACCTTTACAGTTAGTCTTAAAACATGTACAGAGACAGAACTTAAGATAATAATGACTTAGCCTCTAAGGAATCATAAACTAACACCTTGACCTTTGAAACTCAGTCAATAAATTTAATATAAACAATACAATGTAAACTAAATTTTTCTTTCTTGAAAAAGATAACTATAACTTATGCTTGAAACTTTCAAACTATTTTTAAGACAGCCACAGTGGAGTGTGGAGACATGAATCTAGACAATTGAATCCAAGTTTGTCTTCTTTAAAAGAAGCTGAAGGTGATAAATGGCACTCTCTGTTAATGCTATTGCCTGACTTTCAGAAGACAATAACTGGTACACAATCCTCCAGAGTTTATTTTTAGAGCATGTGGTCTTGCAGTGACAAAGGAGAATTGCACCTCCTGTTCCTTTGAAAAAAGCTGTTTTAGTAACAGAAATTGGTTTTAACAAATTATTTGGACTATCAAAATTACACATAATGGTACTGGGTTTCTATCCTAACTTAGATACTATTATTATAAAAATTGTGTTGTTGTGATCAGTATGTAAAATCTTTGACAAGGATAACATTGTGCATAGATGTTAGAGGAAAGAGGCGAAGCACAGCCTTGCTTTGGAGACATTGGAATAAACATTCTGTTAAACATTCTGGATAGCTCATATTAATAAAGAGAACTTAATGAGAGGGAAATGCTAAGCAAACATATCTTAGAAATATCTTTAAAAATTGTTCCCAAAAATACGACCTCAACAGAACTCTTGAATAACCCTGTTTTTAACTTTTATCAGAAGCTAGATAATGTTGGAGACCCTACTGCAGAAAAAATAAGCCTTCCAAGATCTTGAAAATAGGAGACAACTGTAATCCCCTAGCAAAATCAAAGCAGTTGGGTTGACTTTATTGGAGAGATGTGATCCTGCAGGTAACTCAGTGCTAAGCTGTAAATGATTGTGCTGTATATGTTAAAACCAGCACTTTAATTAACCTTTGCACTAAGTTTAGCTATTGTCCAGTTTCAGTTAGACTAACAATTGCTTTAATAATACCTTAGGCCAGTGATGGCGAACCTTTTAGGCACCGAGTGCCCAAACTGCATGCGCGCACATGCACGACCATGCATGTGTGACCATGTGCACATGCGCAGCAAGGACCCGAAGACCAGCTGACCAGTGGGAGGTGGAGCATCCCAACACTGACAGCCCTGCCAGAGGTAAGATCTTTTTCTTTTGTGTGTTTCTGTTTCATCGTTTGCAAGGAAACAGAAACTCACATAAGAAATGCCATGGAGAACTGAGCTGGGGCGATGGTGCGCATGCCCACAGAGAGGGCTCTGTGTTCCACCTGTGGAACTCATACCATAGGTTCGCCATCATGGACTTAGGTGCTAATGTTCTTTTGTTAAAGCTTAATAAGATCTACAAAGTCCTCAACTTACAATTCCAACTGGGACTGGAATTTCGGTTGGAGATTATTTTAAGTCAAGTCATCTACATGACTGGCCCTAATTTTGCAACCGTTTTATGGCAGTTCTTAAGTGAACCATATGATTTTAAGTCTGAGTCATGCAGCTTTTAAGTGAATCATGTTGTTGTATGTGCAAATCTATTCTCTTGAATGGCAGGTTTTGCTGGAAACCAGCAAAAAGCATCATAATCATGGTCATGTGAATGCAGGATGCTGCAACCAGTTGTAAATGTGAGCTAGTTGCCAAGAGCCTGAAATGTGGTCATGTGACTATAAATTGGAGTAGCAGAACATTTTACATGGCCAGAAAGGCTCTGTAAGCTGTAAAACAAACTTTCAGAAGCCGTCCTAATTAAAAACAGTTGTTAAAATTGAGAACTACATGTAATAGAAAAGGATTAGTGATAAAATTGTAAGAAATACATTTTACCATTTTTACCATTTTGAACTTTTTAGCCAACTAAATTTTTTTATCAAATTAGATTTTGATTCTTAACATATTACAGTCTCTAGAAACAACAGCTGCATTGTTGAGCACCTACTTGATTTTTAACTTAGCCAGTACATTTCCAAGAAAAGCCATTGTTCCATTTCTCTCCTTGAATTCACTCTTAAAAGGACACTAAATGTTTTTCTAAATCCAGATGAGATACCTTATGTTTTTCATCACACTTCATTTGTTTAATTATTTTTAATCTTAACAGTGAAAGCAGTTGTGTTAAATCAGTTTGTCAGCTCATTAATCATTTAGTATAAAAACTTGGTTTATCCTATTACATACCAAATTCTACAGTCTGTATTTTTCAAGGACAGTCTTTAAAATATTTGTTTGATAATCATTGTATTTCTAGGAATATTAGACCATTAATAGGGTAAATAAAACAATTTCAAATGTAACGGAAGCATTTGAAATACAAAGATAAAAATACTGAAAAGGTTAGACATATAGCATATTGCACTTGATTTACATATTACTTTTAAAGTTTTTGGATCTTGTCCAGTTTCAGTTGCACCAGAGTGCTTCTGACTGTAGAAAAGCAGATGTTGCTATGGTTAGATCATGATGTCTCTTTTCAAAAGTATTTGCTTCTGTTCATACACTAAAAACCCGACATCTTACAAATAGATGATATTTAAATTATATAGCCAGGATCTTGAACTCTCTGTTCCTATTATTATTTACTAAAACTCAAGAAGAAGTGAAAACAATTCCAAAACAGTGTCCCATACAATAATGAGAGGGAAATATTTTTGTTTTGTTGTCTTGAACATCATAATATAGATCTGAATGGAGGCTCATGCCTATATTAATTTCTCATCTTAAACTTGGGGAAACATGTTTTTCATGTATTTTATGGTATTTAATGTCCCGTTCAATCTCTGTCATACTTTGTGATAGTTAAATTATAAATATGAATAGAAGAATAAAAATGTTTATGTATGTTGTTCATATGCAATATTCATATTATTAAGGCTATGCGGACTTCTTGATTTGAAGGAGCAAAGAAGCTGAGCCTTTTCCTAGGCTCACATAGCTGCCAGATCCCAAGAAAAAAATGTGTTTGCTCTGTGGAACTAATGATAGATACAGTATGGGCATTTGTGTATGCTCCAGATCACCTTTTCCTCTTTGAGTCATTGAACAGCTTTAATATTTAAATGGCTCACATAGAGCTTTAGTATACATTACTAATTACATTGCTAGTATACATTTGACCATATTTAAACAATGCTTTCTTCACTTTCTTTCTGAATCTTTCAGAATTTATTATGGTGGAACTAACATTCATTTGTGCTCCTTTTGCAATGCCTTTAATTAAATTACTCCTATGCATGTTTTATATTTTATAAAATATATAAATTTTATATACAGAGCAACTACAGTCTCAATTAGTTTATTGAATGAATTGTTTAGCAGCCATCATAATTGTAATAGGTAAAAATAATATATATTGCACATTTGTTTATTAATATATCTAAAAGTTTTACAAATCAGGACCTGACTATAGACTATAACTCTTTAATGAAGATTGATTAATTGGTTATGTGCCATCAAGTCGAAAACAAGACTGATAGATTTTTCTCCATGATAGATAGGTCTTGTAATGGAATGCCCATTGCTGTGTAATCAAGTCTTATCTGCTGATCATTGTCTTCTCTTTCCTTCTACCTTTTCCAGGATTAGAAACTTCTCCAGAGAGCTACTTCAGACACATTGTATAATGTGTCTGAAGTAGGATAATTTTGAGCCTGATCATTTGTGCCTTGAGATTAATGATAACAGTCAGTAGAAATCGACAAGTGGATCAAAACAGTCAATAGATTTGCTCTTGATCTTTAAATAAACTGGATCTTTGAAATAGACTATCTTTAGTCTATTTTTAAAGCATTTGTAAAGAGCAACATGTTACCTATCTAATGCCCATAATCCATATTGATACACAGTATAGAAAAAAATTCAAGGTGCAAAGAATCCTTGAACCTTATAGTATTCTAAGCGGCACTTGAAATTCCTTGTTCATGAAACCTTTATTGTACAGAAGGATAATAGGCTATGAATTCATATTTTCAAGCAAGTCGTATAGTCCAGATATTTATTATCTAATTGCTCTTTTGTGAAGAAGCACAAATGGAAATTGCTGAACAGAAGTTGTTCACAGTTTTAGCAGTAGTGTGCATGTTAAATGTATGTATG
>JAEANM010001644.1:0-26939 GCA_017656035.1 Myanophis thanlyinensis
GTGTGTGTGTGTGTGTGTGTGTGTGTGTATTAAAATTGGTGTCTGCTGCAAAGAAATAAAATTGTTTTCCTGATGTAATTTTCTGCTGATTCAAAGATAGGTACCGAGTGCTATTTAACTCAGCACCAGAGGAATTCTGGAAGACTCAATGAAGCAGGGCAGAAAAATCAGGCATTTTGTGGTGCAGAGTTAGGGGATTTGTGATTGACAAAAAGTTGTCAGTTTCCAACTGAGAGAACTTGCAAAGAGAAGGAGGGCCAGGTGCTCCGCCGAGGTTACTAGCAGTTTACAGAGAGTCCAAGAAAGGCTAGATTTGATCTCTGCTTGTTGGGCTACAGGCATGGAAGATGACTTGAGTTCATGTGGGCTGGCCATCCTGTAACCCCTACATTGGTGAAGATGGACCTTGGGGCTCCTACTTACCCCCTCATGGCTTCTGCCCCCTTAGTGTTTTTGAATGTAAACGTTTCCAAGAGGGCAGCCTGTGTGGCACTTACCCTTCACTTTTTCATACCCTGGAAAAGAATGCAAATTCAACTGGAATGTAGATTATTTTCCAGTGTACCAGAGAGAGTGTGTGGTGGGTTGGTCTGGAGATATTTAAACTATTCCAAGTGCTTTCACTTATCCTCCTGTTTAATTTATAACAGCCATAAGTGGGACTTGAGAATATTATGGCAGGAGTTGCCACCTTGGCACATCCAAGCACAGCTTCCTCTGGAGGTGTCCTCAGTGCACATTTTGGATCCTTACTTTTTTTTTTTTTTTTTTAAAGGCAACTCTTTGACTTTCAGGCACACGTGTTTCACGTGGCGAGTTTATTGCTCAACTCTGTTTTTTCACCTACCTGCAAAGATGTTCATCTGAAGAAGCTATGAAGAGAGGTGTCTGTTCCTAGGGGAGAGCCCTGGAAATGGGTTTTGGATTAAAAGCACCAACCCTCAGCTAAGGCTGTGGGAGCCTTCATCTTTCCTTCTTAGGAACAAAACCACACATACAGGCAGCAATAAGTTAAGCTAGGAAACAGCTTGCTTAGAATAAAAGAAGCTGAATCATTTCCCCCAGGAGTGGAGTTTACGAGATATAAGGTAGTTAGCAAAGATCTCCCAACTCAGGTTCAGCATCCCGAGCAGATGTTAGGAGGGGCAGCAGTTGACCTTGGCCAAGACTTAAGCAGGATCAGACCTGACTGGGGACTGTATTTAGTTGGGAGAGTTACAGTCTGTCTGGGGACATTACGCTGCCTTCAGAGGTGGCTGAGAAAGCCAGATGGGCATGTTCTCTGAAATTTCAGGAGCCAAATGTACTCTCCATTTGCAGGCTGAGCAAATTCCCATTTGCAAGTTTTTGTGCAGAAGATTAAGGAAAAGTGTCTGGCGGTCTAGAAGGGAAGTCCCAAAGGTGCTTTTTCAAGAGGCAACTGGACTTTCTGGACTTACCAGAAAGTCCAGTTGCCTCTTGAAAAAGCACATTTGGGACAACCATGATCTGAATGACTGAGAATCTCCATAGACATCTAGCAAGGAAGGCAGGAATATCACTCAGTCCAACTTCTTTTGTGTTGTTTCCATCTCCAGAATGCAACAGGCCAAGTCAGACCTGGATGACATGTTCCTTTTCTATCCAGGAGGCTTCGCCCTGCCCATCCACACCCTGTGAAGCCAGCCCTCTGAGGAACCACACCGCTGCTCCCGCAAGCCTCTCCCCTCCTCTTCTGCAGAGCCGGGAGGCCAAAGAGCAGCTCACCTTGAACCCCCAAAGCGGGGAGAGGGCTGGAGGCAGCCGGGGGTCAGCCATCCCTCTTCGGGATAACCCCAACAACCTCAATCTCCCACTGGCCTTCGGCCTGCTGCCCTGGAGGACGTGCCCCACTCTGGATCGCCTGGTGGAGGCAGAAGGACAGCAGCTGCCAGCCGAGCCTGGTGTGAGGACTGACCCTCTGGAGAGGTTCACATGCCTGGATTGCCACAAGCCCTACAGCACTTTCTCCGGCCTAGCCCGGCACCAACAGCAGCACTGCAAGCCACAAGCCGCAGCACCAACCAAGTTCTTCAGCTGCAAATACTGCAACAAGGGGTACATCAGCTTGGGGGCCCTCAAGATGCACATCCGGACTCACACACTACCCTGCGTGTGCAAAATTTGTAGCAAAGCCTTTTCCCGGCCTTGGTTGCTACAGGGGCACATCCGGACACACACAGGTGAGGGGTGGGAAACAAGGGGAGAGGGCCTTGCATGCTGCTGCAGTGCAACCCAGCCTGGAGTGCAAACCTGTGCACAGAAGGTTGTATGTGCACCACGGTTGTCTTCTAGGGACCCAGGATGGCATCAAAGGTTGTTCTCTTTGCTGTGTTGGGTTTACAGCAATCCTGTAGAGCAGAGGGAGCTCTGGTGCACCCAAATTCATCCAGAGATTTTTTTTATAATGGATCATCAGCCTATTCTGCTCCTCCTGTTCAATATCTGACTCTGGATTCTTTGTCCTTCCCTGCAGGGCAGTGGGCATCTACACAGAAAATCACCACTTCTGCCAAATGGCATGAACCAAGTTTAAATCATGGTTCTAAAAACAGATTCTGGGCTTGATATCTGTTGTAAGAGTGAATAGCTAGGTTATGCTTTTGCCTTTTGTTGTTGTTGTTGTTGTTGAAATTGAATAGTCCTTGTGACCAAAATCTGTGGTCACCAGAAACCGGAAACCTGTAGCGATGTCACAAACACTGGCTAAATTATAGATTGTCAGATAAGGCACAAATGTCCGACTTTATCTTATCAGCCAGGATATTTTATTGTGCAGCTCTGCTTTAAGGAGTGTTCCCCAGTTTGCAGCATAGAGTATGTAACACACCTGTAATTAGGTATGTAGGCCTCTTTTTGCACAACATTTCTGGTCTTTGTAGCATTCAGTGCATCTACAACTTACAACTGTAATGGACCCTGTCCATCAGGTCACCTAAGTGACCAACCCAAGTTACAATCTTTTTTTGTGGTGGTCATTAAATGAATTTATGGTTTCTCTTTGGGCCAATTGGCATCCTGCCCCTGCATGCCCCTTCTGGGCTCACCTGCCTGCCTTCCTTCCCAGGTGAAAAGCCCTATTCCTGCTCCCACTGCAGCCGAGCCTTTGCTGACCGCTCCAACCTCCGTGCCCACCTTCAGACCCACTCGGAGATCAAGAGGTACCAGTGCCGCACCTGCTTAAAGACCTTCTCCCGGATGTCGCTGCTTTTGCGGCACAAGGAGGCCGCGTCCTGTGCCATAGCATCCTGAGGCTCGCAAGAGAGAACAAGGCTGCTCTTCAGCAGGAGACGCTTGGGATGAGTGAAGACCTGCAATCTGGAGGATGGCTGCATCCTGCAGCAGGAGTCGGTTATCTGACTCTGCATATCTTCACTCCAAATAAAGCAGTAAAAGGAGTTGTGTCCTTCTGTGAATTGCTCTCCTCCTGTAAATCTGTCTGAACAGCACATCTTGGTGCAACTTCTGCATCTTCTGGGATCCAGCATGCTTTAGTTGCTTGAACACCAGAGCTCCTGCCTGGTTGCTGCTCTCATGGAAAAGCTTGTCAGTACAATCAGTCTCTCCCTCCCTGCATGCTAGCGTTTCCCCCATTTTTTTGCCCAGAACAACATCTGGAGCATTTATGTGCTTCTATTGCTATCAAAAAACCTACCAAAGTGGGGGATGTTTGTGCAACTTGTAAGCAGCAGTGAGGTCAGCCCAGCCTGGCAGAGCGGGGAAGCAACAGGAATATTTATAACCATCCCCGTGGCCAGAGAGAATAAATAGGACTCAGAGATGCCTAAAGCAATCTGCATTGTAAACTCCGCACTATTTTGAGCTGCAAAACTTCTAAAAACAGCTCTTCCACCTGTCGTGAGGAGGGCCAGAGCAGGAAAGTATGTTGCTTCTTCTAAAATAAGCCAAATGTTTTTCCCTCTTGCTTGCAGCAGATGGAAAGTGCTGGTAAATATAGCAGCAGGGCAAAGGTGGGGACTCGAGACCCCCACCTGCTGATCTGCCGGCAGAGGGGAATGTGAGGATCAGATGAATGAGTCCGTTTTTCCACTCTGCTTAGGCAGCCTGAAGCTAGGAATCACAGAAGGCACCATCTGGATTCTTGTTTTGGTTCCTTCTTGGTCCACAGAAGCTGTCCGAGAAGAAAACTGGCTCAGTCTCTCTTCTCAGATCAAGCAATCACAGTAAAAAAAAAGGCTGTTTGTTTGCATTTCGAGTGATTTCTGCTCAGGTCTCTGTGTTTATCTGCCTTAGTGGGGCAAAGGCAGCTGGGGTTGTAGAAAGTCCTAGGTTGAAATCTTAACTCTGCCCAGCCATTAGGGCTCATCTATTTAAATAGGGAATGTTTATAGCTTAGCGTTGAAATGAGGGGGCCTGGGTGCTATGTGATGTAAATTTGGTGGTTTTCTTGCAGACATTTCAATACCCACAAACGAGCAGCTTCATTCACAAACTGTACAGTAACATGTGAAGTTTATTAAATTGTTGGGTGGTTTTGTTTTGATCAGAGTTGGCATGATGTAGAAATTCAGTCTTTTTGGATGGACTGTAATTCAGTGTATTGTGATTGATTGCACGCTATCAAGTCATTGTCAACTCTTAGTGAACACATAGATAGATTTTCTGCATGATGATTTGTTCCCATTCTGGTTCTTTAGGTCTTCCAATAATAATTTATAGTACAAATGGTACTTAGAGTAAATATGGTAAGTATGCTCTACAAACCAGTTGCTGATTGATGAAGACATGGATACAATCCCATTTCAATTCACAATTATAAAATAAAATAACATAAAATAGATTTCTGAAGCTCTAGGTTTGTTAAAAAATGGGTTTCTTGCCCAAGAAAATATATTTCTGTATTACAGGAGTGGATGTGATGGTTAGGAACTGTTCAGAGAGGAAGTAATAATGATATAAATACACTTATTTAACTTTATTTATTTCTTCACTTTCTATGGCTGCCCAACTCAAGCAAGTGACTCTTACTGGGTTCTGGTGTAAATAGATGCTCTTGGCCACATTAATATAGAACTTTGGAGATTATTCTTCTCTAAAATCTTCCTGCTGTTCCCTGGTTGAAGAAGAAATGGAATATCTGCTCTCTGGGACAAGATAAGAAGGGCAGGCCCTGATATAATCAGGGAGTTGGGAACATGTCCCTGTCTAAGACAAGTGCAATGACCTTAATTTACAGGGTCTGGGTTAGGACCAAGGAACATCGAGCGTAGCTTTGAAACAGGAGGAAAGGAGGGTTGGTTTATGGGTGCCCAGATCTTTCCAGCTCAAGTTTCTTTTTCCCATGACAAATGGAAAAGCAGCCCTCCCCCCTTAAATGCCAGCCCCCAGAAATAGCCCTGCCTGCCTCTGGCTGAGGAAGTCGCTCCGGCCCCGGGGCCAAGCAAGGCACAAACAGGCCGGCTCTATCTATAGCCAGCCAGCTGGGCACCCTGCGTGGAACCGAGCCTGACCCCGCCTGAGTACTGAGCATGACGGGGATGCTGAGCAGGTGGAAAGGATGCTCAGGGAAGAGGAAGGTTCAGAAAAGAGAAATGTCTCTGGAGATTCTCCATCATCCAGGTCATCATTGTCCCAAAGGGGCTCACCCTCCTCCCCCCCAAAAAGGCAACTGGACTTTCTTGGTTTTTTCCTTGAAAACATTTCACTTTTTGCCCAAGAAGCTGCAGGATGCAAGAACTTTTTCAAGGAAAAAAGCCCAAGAAAATCCAGTTGCCTCACAAGATTCGTTCTCTCGCCATGTCCATGCACACATGCAAACTAAACCCTATGGTTTCACCGTGTCTATCACATAGGTGGGTATATGCATCGTTTTGTATTTATGTATTTATTTTGTCATGTTTATGTAGCGTTGGAGGTGGTGACCCATGTAGAGCTGCATGCAACGAAATTTAATTTGAATGAATGCCCATTAGTCTACATTCAAAGTGACAATAAAGTTAGTCTGAGTTCTAAGCCAGTGTTTCTCAACTTTGGCGGCTTTAAGATGTTTGGACTTCAACTCCCAGAATTCCCCAGCCAGCAAAGGAGAAAAGAGCCGCGCAACCGAGCATGCGCGCCAGGTGGGGGATTGCTCTGCCTCTGGTGCCATGGCGCCGGTGCCACGCGGGAAGCTGCCCGAGTGGGAAACCTCTCCTGCTCCGAGGGAGCCCCGAAGGTTCCGGCCTGGAATGAGGCGAGCCGGCGGCCCCATCGTCCGACGCGCTCCGATTGGCTGAGAGCGACGGCCGGAGGAGGCGGGGAGCGCGCTGATTGGTCGGAGCGGTCCCAGCTGGAGCGGCTCGAGCCAATGGCAAGGGAGGGGCGTGTTCCTAACATCGGCGGAGACACGTGCGGGGGAGGAGGGGGAGGGGCGCGGGCTCCGCTCCCAGTAAGGGCGGACTGGGCGGACTGGGACGGGATCGCGAGTGCTGGGCAGTCCGGGCTGGGGTCCTGCTGAGGAGGGGAGCGGCGGCAACCGGCGAGGGTCTCCTGCAGCAGCCGCACGATGAGTCCGCCCGTGGCCGGAGAGAAGCGTCCGGCTCTGGTCACCTGCACGGCGCCGGTCAACATCGCGGTGGTCAAGTACTGTGAGTAGCCGAGGGGAGCCCGGGAAGGCCCCGGAGGGCCTTTTCCAGGAGGGCTGGGGCTGGTTAAGGCGGCTTGGATGGTAGACCACCAGGAGATCCCAGTTGGAGCTGCAGGTTGGATCAGGAGGTGGAAAGGCGGGGGAGGGGAGGGGAGGGGCGGGGAGGGAGATCGAGGGGGCTCCAAGGGGCTTTTGCTGTCGGCAGGATGAGAAACCTTTCCCTGGGGAAAGAGGGGGCTGGGAACCCTGAGGAGGAGTGAATGGAGAGGGAATAGATGGTGGGAGAACTTTATTGCCCCCCCCATAAAACGACTCATCTTGCAGAAATAAAAACACGGAGGAATTGGCGTCTGAGGCTGTAATCTTGCATTAAGTGCATCTTAAGGATGAATTGGCTGGGCTTGAGATGAGCCCCGTTGCACTTCTCTGCATTTTTATTCAGGAGCAGACCCACCCAGCGTTTCTTGCTTGAATGTTCCTGCAGACTCTGAAGCAATAAGTGGAACATCTGGTTTTCCACGGTTAGCCCAGCCCCCGCCCCACCCCCTGGCAGCCAAATCGATAGATCAGGAGGAGGAAGCTCCTCCACAAATAATAGGTTTGTCTCCAAGCCATAATTAAAGTCCAGCCTGCTGGCAGCCGAGAAAACAGGTTGGAGCAGTTCCGTCAATCTCCTGCCTTATGAGGTTCTCCGTCCACAGCAGATTCAGGGACTTGCCCTGCAATGCTCAGTTTGTGCCCAGCTTAAGCCGTGTCCTTCTTTCCGCATCCAGGGGGAAAACGTGACGAAAAGCTGATCCTGCCTGTTAATTCATCCCTCAGCGTCACCCTGCACCAAGAGCAGGTTGGTCCCAGACTCTCACAAGTGACCCGTTTTGTTTGGGGCGACCAACTTCTGCCTGCAGGCCAAACGTGGTTGAAGGAAGTTCTGGGGCCTTAGGATAATTTAAAAATCACTTAAGAGCTGCAATTTTAACTGAAAATATTGTTACCACTGCTTCTGCTCTTGTTCTTGTTCATTTCTGGGAGCCGCCTGCTTTGGCTGTCATATTGTTGTGATTGCCACTTTATTTAATGTTGGGAAGCAGGTGATAGATCCCCTCACTAATGAACCATCAGAAGAGAGCCAGTGGCTTACCAGGATAATCCAGTGAGGATTGATCCATGGAAGTGAGGCCCAGATGCTTCCTAGACTTATTCACAGTTGCTCCAGGCTGGAGTTTTGACCCACCGTGGCTTCTGTTCTCTTCCAGCTGAAAACGACCACCACAGCCGCCCTCAGCCGGGACTTCACGGTGGATCGCCTCTGGCTGAATGGGGAGCCGGCCGATACCGAACACCCCCGTCTCCAGTCTTGCCTGCGGGAAAGTAAGTGCAGGGCCGCCCAGCTTGGCTTCTGAATTTTCTGATTCTTTGTTTTAAAGGACTTGAGCACAAGTGAGCACAGCATGTTTCTTTTCCCTCTGAGGATTCCCACTGGACACGGAAACTGATTTCAGCCCAAGGATGGGCGGGTCAAGTGGCCTGGAGCTTCCTTGCTATGGACGGCAGAGAGTGGCTCTGCCTCATTGGATACTTTTAATACAAATAAGAATATTTGTTTTTAAAATGCCTCTCTCTGTAGTATCATCAGCAAACTTTATTATGCTGCTTGATCAATTCAGGACCTCTACACACGCACCCCAGCCCCCCTTAGAGAAGGGAGACCTCCAGGATAAAAGTTGCTGGATGAGATCACTCTCTCTCTCTCTCTCTCAGTCCGTCGTTTGGCTAGGAAGCGCCGTGGTGAGAGAAGTGGGAGAGACGAGGGGGACCCCCCTCCCCTGAGCTACAAAGTCCACATAGCCTCGGAGAACAATTTCCCCACTGCGGCGGGCTTGGCCTCTTCTGCTGCCGGCTATGCTTGCTTGGGTAAGTGAAGCTGGTCCCCGTGGGGCTCTGGGGGTCAGACTGGGGGTCTCCAGCATTTCTGGTTTCGTGATTTGCCTCCTTGTGGCTGGGAGGCTGTGGTGGCATGGACAGAAAGCGGATGGGGGAGTTTGTGGCATCTGGGCTTGGGTTGCCAATTAAAGTCCTGCCAGCCTTGGCTGCTTCCAGGAGACCCCCCCCCTCCCCACCCCCCGGGTGCTTCCACCAAGCCATCCTTGGTCTCTTTTGCATTCTGCCAGTGTGCTCTGTGGCTCATGCCAGCCTGCTGGTCCCTTTCTCAAGGGCTGCCACAGCCAGTTCTAATCTGGGCTGGACTTCAACTCCCATATGCCACAGCCCAAGAACATTTATTGGGGGGGGGGGGGTTTCTGCCCCCAAGCCTCCTAAGGGCACATCCCCGGGTTAAGTTCTGCTGCCCTCTTGCTTCCCTTCCAGTCTATACTTTGGCCCGGCTCTACGGTGTGGAGGGGGACCTGTCCGAAATTGCTCGCCAGGGCTCTGGAAGCGCCTGCCGAAGTATGTTCGGGGGCTTCGTGCAGTGGCTGATGGGGGATGATGCTGACGGCAAAGACAGCGTGGCCGAACAGGTGGCACCAGAGACGCACTGGCCGGAGCTGCGGGTGTTGATCCTGGTGGTGAGTCTGGGGTCCTGGCTATGGAAACTGGGGCTGCCTAGGAGTCGGGCCGGCCCAGTTGCTGGGAAGTGGGGGAGGCCCAAGGCCCCTTCTGCAGGGCGGAGCGGCTGGTGCTTCCTGCACCCATCCCCATGCCTCCTCCTCCTCCTCCTCCCTCCATGGCAGGTGAGTGCAGAGAAGAAGGTGGTGGGCAGCACGGCCGGAATGCAGACCAGTGTGAAGACCAGCCTCCTGCTGAAGGTAGGGGACAAGGCTGCCCAGTCACGTAGCCTTCCCTCCCCCCTTCCCATGTCCCTCTTGCAGCCTTTCCCAGCTTGCTGCTTCCCTTCCCCCCATCAGAACCCCTGGAAATGCCTCGTCTGGGGGTCCTTGTGCCCACCACCACCTCTGTGACGGTCACCTGCTGAAGCCAACGTGGATTTCAGTATTTCAGGCAAACGGTTTCTCTCCGATGTTCCCACGAATCCAGGCAAGGAAAGGAAGGAATCCCAAACCTCTGGGCACTTAACGGGGGTCCAGAATCGGAGACGCCTTGAGTCCACCTCACCCCGTTGCTTCCTTTGGGGCACTTGCAACTGACCAGCTTGAATGTACAGATGGTCCTTGGCTTACAGCTATCTGTTTAGTGACCGTTTAAGGTTACGGCACTGGAAAAAATAATTTATGACTTCTTATGACCAGGGGCGTAGCCAGAGGGGTAGCCAGGGTGGCCAGTGCCACCTCTAAAAATGTCCTTGCCACCCCTGTTGCCACCCCTCTAAAGACGGCAACAGGGAAACATTTTTATTTTGAGAATCTGGCGTGCAGAAGAAAGATTATTAATAACATAACTGTGGACCCCCCTCAATAAATCCTTGCCACCCTCTGGCCACCCCCAGTTTAAAATTCTAGCTCTGCCACTGCTTATGACCTTGGCTCTGGCTCTGGCTCTCTTAACTGCCTCGCTTAGCAGTGGACATTCTGATCCAAGTTGTGGTCATAAGTTGAGGACTATCTGTAGAGAACATGGGGTGGCCAGTCCTGGAGGAAATCTTGGCCTCTCCCCTTCCAAACTCAGTCCAGTGATGCGCTGACCACCCAGAGACCTACTGCCCCCCCATGTTTCTCCTCTTCTCCCCCCCCCCCCCCCCATTCTTCTCTTCCAGCACCGTGCTGAGGCTGTGGTCCCGGAGCGCATGACCCAGATGATCCAGCACATCCAGCGGAGGGATTTTGAGGCCTTCGGTCAGCTCACCATGAAGGACAGCAACCAGTTCCACGCCACTTGCTTGGACACCTTCCCGCCCATCTTCTACCTCAACGACACCTCCAAGCAAGTGATAGCCCTGGTGCACCGCTTCAACGCCCACCACGGGAAAACCAAAGTACGGGGGGAGTTGCCATGCCAGGGTGGGGGGCGAGGGGACCCCTTGGGACAGGCGGGGGATTCTCGTCTTTGGCCAGCAGGTTGGCCAAAGGATCAAATCGAGTCCAATACTTTATTTGGCCAACACAAGGGATTTGCCTCCTGTACAGAAAGTCCTAGTGTACATGCAAAACAACAAAAAGTAAAGAAGGCAATAATAAGGATTATTAATAATAATAATAATACTATAGACACATAGCAGGGGTAAACACACACAGACGTCAGTATCACTGTCTAACATTTGTGTGCATTATATATATATTTACACAAGGATTCTGGCTGGAGAAATACTATTCCATCTTCTTTTCTCTTTTTCTGACCCTCCGTTTGCTGACAGGTGGCCTATACGTTCGATGCCGGTCCCAACGCCGTCCTTTTCCTGCTGGATGAGACGCTGGAGGAATTTGTGGAGGTGGTGCAACGCAGCTTCCCCCCCAAGAGTAACGGAGACCAGTGAGTGAGCCCAGCTTTTTTAGCTTATTTGGGAAGCCAGTGTAACACCCTATGTGCCCACTGAAACAGCCCCCAATTATTATTTTTTTTTTAAAAAGAGTAATGGAAGTGGTCTTTGTTTATAAACCCTCTTCCAAGTGCTTGTGGTTATTCCGCCGTCTGTCTCCCTCTCTCTCTCTCTCTCTTTTTTTTTTTTTTTTGCTTTAAACAATTTATCACTTGATATTTGAAGAGATTCCTTCCTCAGGAGAGCCAGCCTGGCGGGAAACTATTCTAGGCGAAAAATATTAGCTCTGTGGTACTAGTGCAATATATATATTATTTGTTAATCCCGTGGCCACTTTTCTGTTAAAACAATCCTCTAAGTGTCATGTGCTGAAAAATCATGGGGCAAACACAAAAATGGCGACATACAGTATTTATTTTTGGTAATCGGGAGTCTTCAAACCTGCCCAGAGGCAGCAATTGTCAAAGCTTGTTGGAGACCCTCAAAAGGATGGATTTGATTAGACAATGGAAGTTGTGGTTCTGGCTCCTTTGAAGCCATTTGCAAATGTCACAACACTCTTTTCTTTAGGGAAATGTTCTTCAGGTTTTGTTGCCTTCAGCCCCATTTCTTTTTTCCTTAATCCTTTGATTATTAGTTTTATATATGACGCCCAGCTCACTGTCCAAAGTGACTGGGTGGCTTGCAGTAACACAAATATAAACACAAAAAAAACATGAACAGGAATTAATGTTTCCCTTAACGGAGGTCAGGATGGCCACAGATTGTAACCCTGGCCTTTTCCCTCCCTCCCTCCCTCCTGCCCTGGTAGGTTTCTTAAAGGTCTCCCTGTGAAAGCAGCCAGTCCCTCGGAGGATCTGCTGGCGGAGGTGGTTCGGGAGCCTATCCCAGGAGCCATCCGGTACCTGTTGATCACCAAGGTAGGGGCCTGGCCTGACGTCTGCCAAGGAACATCAAATATGAGGGCACCCTCCCTGCCAGGTCTGCCAAGTTGGGGGGCAAAGCAGGAGGGAGAGGGCTCTGCCCATCTGAGTACTGCCTTCCTTTCCCAGTCGGAAAGATTCTCGTTTTGTTGGATCTTTATTGAACTTTGGGATGAAGCTTGGTGGTCTCTGAACTTGGTGGTTTTCTTGCAGACGTTTCATTACCAAACTAGGTGACATCATCAGTGTTGCAAGGAGTGGAGTTTGCTGTCGGTACTCCTTACAGACTGATGATGTTACCTGATTTGGGTCATGAAAAGTCTGCCAGAAAACCGCCATGCTCAGAGACTACCAAGGACCCCTCGTTTCAGTCCTGAGCTACCCACATTCTTTATTGAGGTGAAGTTTTTCTCACTGAGCCTCATTCAGTGGTTTTTAACTTCTTTCTGGGAAAGAAAGAAGCCTGTTTCCTTCCAAATACTGGCGCTGACTTTTCATCCAGAGCAACAGTCCTGCCCCTTTTCTTGCTTCGTGGTTCTGCAAAGAAAATCACATATTTGCCCGCACTTAAAAACCTTGGAACCCCTGGGCTGAAGTGTGGCACAGGTATGGGGTTGGGCTCCTGTTGTTGTTTTTAATCTACTTCCAGGTGTGTTAACCCTTGGCGGTTCTCCTTGCCCTGCTGTCTGGCCACTCCAGCATTTGGGAGGTCTTATTTTTTAGCCTAATGATCGCCCCCCCTGCAGCCACCCACTCCCCAGATCTGACCCTTTAAATACAGATGGATGTAAAAATAAGGACAGCTTGCAGAAAGTGTTTGGGTATTTATTTGGAATTTTTTTTACACTGCTTCAGTCACTGTTCAGATAGATAACAGTAATTAAACAGATAACAGCAATTAAATATCATCGATGCATCAAACAATAAAATGCAGTTGACGGTTCTTCCCCCCCCCCAGTGTTTCCTGCCTGCTGTTTCACTTCTTCCTCTTTTGTTTTCCCTCTCGTTTCAGCCCGGCCCAGGACCATTGGTTGTGGACGATGGGAGCTGCCATCTCCTGGGAGAAGACGGGATGCCTCGAAGCAGCAGCTGAGCCAAGAGCAGCTCCTCTCTGGGGCTGCCCCATAGCCAGCCAGTTGGAGGAGGGAAGTCTGGGCTGATGGCTGTGCCCAAAAGGGATCGTTTTTGAGGGTTTTTTCCTGTGCTCACCACCTGTTTCGCACTCTGCTCTTTGATTCGGCGCCTCAAGTCTTGTGGACGTCCCTGGCCCATAATTATTTATGTAAATTAATAATCTTCAATTTCTTGGATAATGTTTTATTATGAAGAGAGGTTTCTAAAATAAAGGAGATCTTCTGATTGGCTCTCTTGTGGAAGTTCGTCTCAGCTGCGGGCATCAGAGTTTGGTCTGTCCGTTCTTTCTCCTTTTACTAAGTTCTTACTCTGGGTTTACATACCAGCTTCCTGCCCCCCCCCCCCCCCAAAGTAAAAGCAGTTGAGGGCGTTAACCATGTTTGAAAAGCTGTTGGGTAAAGTTAACTTACAACACAAATGTTACCAAAGAAAAGATAGATCAAAAAGTTGTAGGGTTTGGGGGGGGAACATTCAAATTCTTCAGAAAGCAACCTCAAAGGTCCCTTGACCCTCCTCTCCCTGCCCAAATCCCCCCGCAAAGCCCACCCAGGAGGGAAAGGGAGGGCCGGAAGTGATCTGGGTGAAGAACAATCCTTGGGAGGGCGCCCTAAGGCTGTGGTCCAACTCCCAGAATTCCCCAGCCAGCACCTGCAGCTTGGAGACCCCTACCCTAAAGGACCCCGGCCAGATTCATGGGAAGGACAGGAGGGGGGTGAATGATGGGGGGATTCAGAACAGGAATGCCAATGGAAAGACAGCCCCACCTCCCTCCAGGCCTCCGGTTCTTGATCCCATGATCCCCGACCATCAGCTGCAGGCAGATGGGGTTTGTAGTCCAGCCATACCTGGGTGGATGGAGCCCAAGGGGGCTCCAAGGGAACGAAGCCTCGGGGCTGCTCTTGGTGCCTTCGCCCTTTCCATGCAAGAAATTCAGCCAAGGATGCTCTGCTTTGTGGCCGTCTCTTCTTCTTCCAGCTGCTCCGCGGAGAGACGTCCCAGGCAAAAGGCCGTTTGAAGGGCTCGGGAGACGCGCAGTCCGGCCTTTCCCGGACCCCCTTCCGAGCTGCCTCCGCCGAGCGGGCCGAGGAAAGTCCCGGGGCGTTGCTGGCTGGGCCGCCAGAGGAGGAGCAGGAAGGACGTGGCCGCGACCCCCCTCCCCTCCCTCCCCGCCTGCCCGCTCGCTTGCTCGCTTGCTTGCTTGCCCGGCTGCCGGCTGAGTTGGGGCGGCGGCGGCGGCGCGATGGGGCGCATCGAGTGGGCCATGTGGGCGAACGAGCAGGCGCTGGCCTCCGGGCTGAGTGAGTCTGGCGGGGGACGGGGCGGAGGAAGGGGAGGGGGCGCAGGCTTTCTCTCCTCCCCCCCCCCTCTTTGGGGCTAGGATCTCGACTTCAACCCGCCGCTCCCCCTTTCTTTCTTTCTTTCTTTCTTTCTTTGGCTACCAAGTTTCCAAGAGTTTTGTCTCTCGCCAACCTTCGCTGTCCCGGGGGAGAAATGTTGGGGTGGGTCGGTGGGTTTTAAAACAGGGACGTGAGTGGAGCGAGGGACACCCCACCCTCGTCTTCCTCTAGCTTTTGGGCTCTCGATCCCATGATCCCCGGCCATCAGCCACGGGCAGATGGGATTGGGAGTCCAGCCCCAACACTGGGATGGTCGCAGGTTCGGCCGAAATGAGCGTCTCAGCGGCTTTGCTCAAAGACGCAACCTGTCTGTCTGTCTGTCTCTCTCTCTTTCTCCCTCGAGGGCCCCCCCCCACCTTCTCTCTGTGGGGGGGGGGTCTGCAGGTGCGAGGCAGGGTCGGGGGGGGCAGTTTTCCTTCGCGCGAGCTCCGGGGCTGCGTGGGGCGTTTGGCGAGTTGGCTTTGGCAGCCCGCGGAGACAGGGAAGCCTTCTTGGCGGTCGCCCTGGACCCTCAGCGCCTTGACCCCCCCCCCATCCCTTGTTGTAACGGGGGAAGGAAAAAGCCCGGGCCCCCCCCTCCATTGAACGCTTGGCCAGCCCTGAAGAGAGAGAGAAAGTCCCGCTTTCGATGGCGAGAGAGCCGGAGGGAGGAAGTGGAACCATGAAAATAAGGGGAAGGAAGTTTAGAAGAAGCACCCGGGGCCGTTGCTGGGCTGGGGGGGGGGGGGGATGGGGATCAGCCCCTCCTTTCGGGCCCCTTTGCTCTTCTTCTGGGGGCTCCCTGGGGGGGGGGACGGAGCAGAGGGGCATCAGGCTTGCTTTCTTTTTCCTATCCCTGCCCTCCACCCACAATCACAGCTCAGCTTCTGGGGTAACACCTGAAAGTTGCTGACTGATTCCACAGGCAGAGAACTCGCCCAAGTCAGCGGGGTGTGTGTGTGCGTGTGTGTGTGTCTGTGTAGGGGGGGCTTAGCCCACGGCTGCTTTGTGAGTGCATCCCATTCTCTTGGAATCCACCAAATATTCCCCCAATTTTTTTGTAAGGAGAGAGGTAGTCCCAAAGAGGCTCTTTGGAAGGAACATTGGGGCTAGTGCTCCAGCCTGAGCGATGAACTGGACACACACACACACACACTCTCTCTCTCTCTCTCTCGCTCTCTCTTTGCAGGAGGACAACCTGTGCATGACCTCCCCTGTTGAGGAGGGTGGAGCTGCACAGTGGGGGGGGGGGAAGCTTTCATTTCTCCTTTTTGGCTGCTTCCTCCTTGAAAGGGGGGAGCCAAGCAAAGCAGCTGCCTGCATTTTCGAGCCTGCACTGAATCCTAACACCACAGGAAGGGGTAGAAAAGACACCCAGCCCAGCCAGGGATCCTGATGTTTCCAGGAGTTTGAATCCCCAGGAATGTACCCCCCCATACATGAGTTTGAATCCCCAGGAATGTACCCCCCCCCCTTCTATGCCTACAACTGAATGTTCCAGCACAGAGCATCATGGCTGCCCTCCATTTTATCTTTCCCACCCTCTGTCCTTTAGCATCATGTTTGGCACTTGGCTGTTTGGGGGTGGAGGAGGATGGGGACTGGAGTCCCACCCATCTTTTGCAACCTTCTGACAAGCAAAATCAGTGAGGAAGCCAGATTTACTTAACAACTATGTTACCGACTTAACTGCAGTGATTCACATAATAACTGGCAAGAAAGATCATAAGATGGAGCAAAACACATGCAACAACTCTCATTTGGCAGCAGAATTTTTGGGGTCCTTATCATAAGTCAAGCACTACCTGTGCATCTGTTTCTTTTTATTTAATAAATGATTTTTAAAAAGGTTAGTATATGCATTAAATATGTACATCCACATTTCTCTTCAGTGGCCAACAAAGATCTGCCATTTCACATGGACTCAGGAATTGATGCAATTTTGTTTGTTTAATTTTGGATCTGAAAAATACATTTTGGATAGAAAGTGAATAATCACAAGCAAAATTAATTCTCACTTCCTCTCTCTTTTAGTCTTAGTGACCGGTGGCATCGTGGCTGTTTCAGGCCAATTCAAAAGGTGGGAGATTGCAGTTTATGCAATGTATCCTTTTGTGAAAGTATGATAATTGTATAAATTCTATTCCCCTGCAGCCTGCTAGGACAAATAGTACCTGGATTGCCTATATCTATTTTAAAATGATGCCCATATTAAAAGGAGTCTGAATGTTAAGCTCTGCCTTAGTCATGACAGTCAGCTGGGTGACTTTGGATCAATCATTCTCAGCTTAACCCACCTCACAAGGTGGTTGTTGTGAGGAAAATAGGACGAGGAAGGTGTGTTGGATATGTTTGATGCCTTGAGTTAGTTGTAAAAATAATGAAGGAGGGATGCAAACCCATCAATTAATGATGATGGTGTTCCAAAATAGAAAGTAGAAAAATTAAGGAAGCTGAACAGCTTTGCCTTCTTGCAAAGTCTGATTGCAAAATGTGGAATGTTTGTGGTTGAAGAATTTGGAAATGCTGTGGCTCTGAGTAGGTTGGAAGAGTGAAGGTCAGGTCCTGTTGGCCAAATGGGGTCCAGGAAATTGCATTTCTGTCTGTTGCTGATAACTCTGCTCTTCGGGGTTTTCTGCAAAGTTTCAGAGGGGAAGAAGTGAGATAAAGGCGAGGCCAGCAGGAGCACAAATAGATCACAAGGAAGGGAGCCCACATTGGGTGGTTTCAACTGCAGGGCTAAAGCCAGGGTTTGTGAAAGAATACACAAGAAGAATCTGGGCGTGAATTTGCCCCATTTTACCCAGTCTGGAGTGCTTGTGGGTCTTCAGACTGGCAAATACGAGCTCAATGATCAGCCACACTCTTTGGGGAGGTTTTTGCAAATGATTACTTCTCTCAAAGGGTTCCAAAAGGAAAACCAAAGGATGCTTCTTCCAGGAGATGCTGGTAGAAGGATGGTCTCTTTGGCCCCCGACAAGGAGCAGCAAAACTGAAATAGGAATCATGCCAAGATTTAGGGGCCAGGTCTCTACAGCTCGGCCAGCCCAACCCAGTAAGTCTCTTGGCTTGCTAGAGGGCCCACTTTTCTCCCTTTCCATCTGCTTCCCCCCAAGAGATGCTCTTAATCCTGTCCTTGGATTGGGAAGGGGGTTGGAGGGGGGGAGCAGGCCTTATTTACTTCTTAAATTTGTAGGCTGCCCATCTTGCTTTGAAGGTTGGTTTGTTTCCATAAGATGCTTTTCTCCCTCCATTCCCCTCAATGCTGGGGATGGCATGGACCCTGGGCAGGTGGGAAATGTATTCTTCTTGTTGTATCACCTGTGGGTCTGACCCTTCCTAAATGGTGAGTCAACTGGTTTCTGTCCCAAATGTCTCCTACTGCTTAAAATTAACTGCCTGTGGTTGTTTATTGTAGTCCTGAATTCTTTGTCTCTGTCTGTTCGCTGTCTTGGAGAAACCTTGAAAATAATTCCTATTTTGGTCCTTAACCTTTTTGTCTAAAGAGCTGCAGGACTGTTTGTTTGCTTTTTGGAGTATCCCCGAGGAAAAAGGAAAAAGGGATCTACTCTAGAGAGATGGTGAGTGTTGTATTTCTTGACTCGATTGCAAACCTGGGACTGGTGAAGAACTCAGCCTGCTGGGAAACACAGCTTTCTCTAAAACAAAAATGAAGCTTCTAGTCCTCATGCTGCAAAAATGGGCCTTTATGTTATATCAGGGATTGCAGAGAAGGATGTGATTATTCTCTTCACCTCCCTGCTGCTTATACTTACAAGGTAAACTGTATAAATGGAGAATGTCCAGATCAACCAGGATCGTTTTAAAAGTACAAACTGAGGGAATCTACGGGGTGAGATTAGGTTAGCTGGCCTTACTGCATTTATCAAGAAAAGAAGGAGGCAAGACAAGAAGCAACGGATGGAAACAATCAAGGAGAGAAGCAACTTAGAAGTAAGGAGAAACTTCCTAACAGTAAGAACAATTAGCCAGTGGAACTGCTTGCCTCCAGACGTTGTGGGTGCTCCATCACTGGAGGTTTTTAAGAAGACTGGACAGCCACTTGTCTTTAATGGCATAGGGTCTTCCTTGAGCAGGGGGTTGGACTAGAAGACCTCCAAGGTTCCTTCCAACTCTGATATTCTGTTGTTATTCTGAATCAGATAAATGCACAGAAAAGGGTGTGTTTTTCAGAGTGTCACAGAACGCTTCTTCCTTTGAACTTGGCATCTAATTCTGTGCTTTCTTCTTTGGCTGTCTCTTTATTCTGATTTCCCACAGTGGCCAGAAGTATTTCACAGCTGCTGTGAAGACCTGTGGACCCCTAACGAGGAATTATTATGTCCGGGCTGTTCTCCACGCATGGTAATTTGCATCCCAACCATTTTCAAACTCAGGCACATCCAGAAACCCGGGGCAGGATTTTCAGCTGCAGCAATCTGCAAGGCTGCGGATTGTGATGGTGAAGGAGGGTGAAGATATTGAAAAGGTGACTCCTCGACACCTCATGGCCAGTTGCTTAGCAACAATTTGACGTAACAACGGAACCCTCCCCAAAGCAATTTAGGACCCAGTTTCAAAGTTATGACGTCTGCCTCTCCCCAGGGTCACCTGACTGCTTTTAAAGCCACATTTATGTCTATTTGCCGTAGCTTGTGGTCATATGACTGGGTTTTATGACATCCCGCCCCCCCTCAGAAACCAACGTTAATTTCCAGTTTCTGCAGCCCCCACCTGCAAAGGTTTTCTGGAGAGCCAAACTCAAACCTTGCCAAATTAAATACAGTAGTTCTCATAATCACAGGGGCTTTGTTCCTAGCTAACTTTCTTCTCCTTTAAACCGTTGTTTTGGCAGTCTAGCAGTTCCTGCAGGATATTTGCTAGCCACGATCCTTGGCACCGTCTGCCTGGCCATAGCAAGTGGCATCTACTTACTGGTAAGTGGCCGTCAGATTAGTATACAACTGTGGTTCCCATAATTAGTTTTCATCTCTCCTCCTTTTGAAAGAGCTAAGAGAATTTTTATATTTTGGACAGAGAGATAGATAAAATATAAGACTATATAACTCTGTGATGTCACCTGTAGTAGATCCATTCTCCTTTTCTAAAAAAAAGAGAAAATATTATAAAGGACGCCACTCCTTTAATGCTCATTAATTAGCCACTTAAGATGTAGTGGGTCGTTCATGAGTTAAGTCAGTTTGTCTATTTGATTTAGCCAAAATGTAAGGTAGTCCTTCCAGGTGGCAAAGGGACTTCACCTGTGCAAGGTAGGGAAAAGCCTTTGGCAGTCATCTTGCGCCATCTGCTGGCTGGAACGGCTAGGACATTTAAATAAAAAGATTTTTTTGAAGACAATGTGGTTGGTTGTGAATGTATTTTTGGTTTCACACAGGTGACAAGAAACGGTATGTGCATCTTTGGGCCGACAATTAGATTTGTCAAATTAGTATTTGGTTGGCTGCATTTCCAAACCACCTTGAACCCTGTGACTAAATCAGTGAAGAAAGATTAAAATCCAAAGTTTAGCTGGGGAATTCTGGGAATTGAAGGCCACAAGCGTTAGATTGGATGCCCTGGCAGTAGATATTTATCTCGTTTGATTAATCCCATTGCATCTTCCCCCCCCACCCCAGCTTTATTTTGTTTGGGTTTTTCCCAGATGTTGAAAGTCAGCATTTCCTAATTTCCCTTCCTTTCCCTCTGGTTTTATTCTTCAGGCTGCCATACGTGGTGAAGAGTGGCATCCCATTGAAGCCAAGCCTCAAGAGCGACCCCAAGTGGGAGGCACCATTAAGCACCCCCCCAGCAACCCACCCCCACGGCCCCCTGCAGAAGCCCGGAAGAAGCAAAGGGAGGAAGAGCCAACTGGCCAAGAAAACCCAACTGGCCAAGAAAACCCAACTGGCCAAGAAAACCCAACTGGTCAAGAAAACCCTATTGAAGTGCTTCCGTAGGAGTCACCCTCATCAGATAGACTGCAGTTGGAGGGGGAGTCTCCACTTCTGCTTGACCAAAGCATGGGAGACACTTTCTAGAATTGAAACTTGGGCCAGATCTTTCCCAAGCAGAAGAATGTGGCTGTACTTGAACTCCTGCAACACCCCCCACCCCCCCACCCCCCGGGGTGTGTGCGGCTTCTGTGGTCTTTCTCTTAAGTTTCTTTCCTTTCCCCCCCTGCTGACCCCCCCCCCCCATGTATGTATCTTATTTTGACCCCAAGTCAGCCCACAAGAGAGCGGGACTTTTGCACCCACCTTGCTCGGGGGACTTAACAGCCACCCCATGACTTCTGCCCCCTTTCCCCAAAGTTTTTGCCCCAAACTCTGCTGAAACCGGCACCCACCGCTTCCCCTCGGCTGCTGCTCTTACTCTGCCATTCCTGGCCTCTTTTTCTCCACCTCATTTCTGCTCTGATCTAGTCCGCCCTTCCTCCTTTTCCAAGAGAATCAGAAAGACCCGGTTTCTACAAATCATGTTTTAGTCAAATATCCCCAGAAGCATCATTTTTAATGGAATGAATTAATCTTATCGTCCCTTCCATGTTTGCTGCATTTTACCTGGACTTACAATGTTTTATTCAATCCCTCAATTTAACGTGTGACATCTAATTGCACCCCGTGCTTATTCTAACTAGTTCAATAAACAAACCAGTTTTGAGAACGGTGTGATTTTTATTCTGGGTCGGTGTTTTAAATTTATCTGTTGACTATAAAATATATCTTGCTCCAGCCAGCCAGGCTGAAAGTGGCTGAGAAATCATCCCGATTGTCATTATCAAAAAAACCCAAAATCTCAACAAAAAACAACAACCCAACCTTGGTGCCTTTGAGAGTGGAAACCAAGATCTGCCACTTCTTTCTGAAATATCAATCATGCCCCCCTCCCCTTATGAATAAAGCCATCTGAATCAGCTGGTTTCAATAGAGAAATAAAATATTTATTAATGCAGGGAATCCACCCCCGAGGAACAATAAATATTATATCACATTACAATAAATACATATAAATAATCCAATAATTTAAATCACTTTACAATACAAGAGGAGCACAAAAGGCTCATTAGAATAAGGAAATAAATAGGTGGGGGGCAAACAAGGGCAACCCTCCCCCCCAACCGGGTTTATCTCAGAGAGCGTCTGGGAAGCTCAGCTAAGAGACCAGGAAAGGACCGGCCGCAGTCCAGCCACAGCAGTTCCTGGGGGGGGGGTGTTGGGGGCCCAGCCATGTCCCAGCTCAGCCCAGCTTAGGGATAAAATGAAGGCAGAGCTTCACAGCAGAATTTTGGGGTGCTGGCGTGGCCCTGGGACAGCGAAGACTACTGCTCCCAAAAGGGACACAAAGCTGTAGGGAAGGCTTCTTCTGAAAATTGCCCCCACTTCATCGGGAGTAAAAAATATAATATCTTGGAAGTACTTCTCAAAACAATACATTAACATAAATACAAATAAATAAGCAGGGAATTATTTTTCACCTGTTGGTATCTCCTTAAGAGAGTAAAAGGCTTTTCAAGGAGCTTCTGGTTGGATGGCCAGAAACCTCGAGGGGAGGGGAGGGGAGGGGGGCCCAGGCCGGGCTTGCCCTCCCCAGAGGAGGAGGGTTGTGGCCAGGTATGGCTTCAAAGCACCAATGCTCTAAAACAAACAACAGTTCCTGAGGGAGCAGGAGGGGTGAGGGACGCGGGCCGAAGCCCCCAGGACCAGCCGGGGGTCTGCTCAGCTGCTGTAACGCGGGACGGCGCAGGTGCAGGCCACGGGCACGTCGATGTAATCCTTCTCAAAGAAAAACATGTCCACGCTGCCGCTGTTCTGTGGGCAGGCCTTACGGCGAAAGACCATGGTTCTCTGGAAGACTTCCACCGAGTTGAGCGAAGTGGTTTCCCGGCCCGTCTTGGCATCGATGCAGCCTTTGCAGCTGCACTTGGCGAAGGCCAGCTGGCGCGGGAACCGGTTCTCATCTTCATCAATGCTGTGGAAGAGAGGAAGAGGAAAGGGGGTTAGACGCCGCCACGGTTGCCCTGCCCAAGGGATTCTGGGAACTGCTTGCTGAGAAGTCTCCTGGGAACTGGAGAAGAGAGAAGGTGGGGAGACTCAAGAGAGCCTCTATCTGGTGGGAAGATCTATGTGCCGCTACATCAGGACAACCAGATGGGAAAGGGAGGGCTTGTTTGCCCCCCAACGTCCCAGAAGGATGCAACGCTTCTCTTTCTCCACCAACCCAAGAAGATGCCGTCACCCAAGAGGACCAAGCCATCCCAAGGCTTGTTGGGCTTGGATCTCTGGAATCGGGATGAACCCAGGGACTCTTAGAAAGCCACTGCTGGTGAAGGTACACCTGGATGGAAACCCAGCCAGGGAAGGCGAAGGGTCTGGGCGGACCAACGAGGAGACCCAGGAGCAGATTGAGGGCAATCCCAGCTTGGCCCCTGCCTTTCAAGCATTCAGTTCAACCCTTTATTGTCCATGCACAACCTGTGTGCAGTGAAGTGAAACAGCATCCCAGGGCTTCGCAGTTTCCCATTTCCCAGGCTGCCTCCCACTCGTGACGCCAGAGAGCTCCTTACTAGTACGTCCAGGGCGAGATGGACCGCTTGTGCAATTCGCCGCTCTGCATATCCTGGAGCTTCAGGTTGGGGCAGCCGTGGCTGTGGTGCCTCTGTGGGTGTGGGCGGCTGCTCTGCTCATTCTCCAGGAACGGGACCAGCTGCACACAGTCTTGCTTTTGCAACAAGGAGACCCAGTTCCGAAACTGCCCCGGCAACGGGCCGTTCCCCAGCTCCTCTGCAGTGAAGCAGCCCACGTGCTTGGCCTCTGCCCAGGCGAGACATAGAAGGACAGCCAGGAGGGACAGCTGGAGGGGCTGGAAGGGAGACAAACTGACGTTAAAGAAGGCTTGGGGGCGCCCACTTTGGGCTACTCCTTCCCCTCCCCTCACCAAAGTCTCATTCAGGATTAGTGAGATGTTATTCCTTGATCAAGTTTATTTGTCTATGGGGCCTCTCAGACATCCAGGTCACAATTGTCCCAAAGGTGTTTTTTTCTCTGTTCAAAAGGCAACTAGATTTTCTTGGGGTTTTTTCCCCTTGAAAACGTTTTGCTTCTCATCCAAGAAGCTTCTTCAGTTCTCAAGGAAAAAAGCACCTTTGGGACTAACAAGTTGACACCAGAGAATTTGTCGCCTCCGAGTGGAGCTACTGCTGCTTAATTGATCCCCGTTCCCTGAGCTTTGTGATCAGGAATTAAACCACAAAACTTCTCTCTCCAGTACAGTACGCTGTACAAACCCAATTCATTTAAAACACATTTTCTTATCCCTGTTTGAATGGAAGGCATTCCAGGAAGCCTCTGCCCTTTGTACTTTCTAGAGAATAACTTCTGTCGCTTCCTTTTATGCAAGCAGCCATAAAATTGTCTGGCAAGTTGATTGGAAAGAAGCCAAGATATTTTATTGATCAGAGAGCGTCACCTGAGTTTTAGATGGTTAGCAACCTCAGATGCTCTGTCTTTTATATATACATATATACATAATTAGAATTCTTTCTTGGCCAAGTGTGATTGGACACAACAAGGAATTTGTCTTTGGTGCATAGGCTCTCAATGTACATAAAAAGAAAAGTACATTAGTGAAGAATCATCAGATAAAGGCTGCTTCCCGAAAGCAATCGATGGAAAAGAAGATATCTCTTAGAAGACTCCACCCACCCCCACCCCTCTTCACCCACAGGCCCCTTTGCCTTAGCCATCCTTGGAGCTGAGCATGTGCAGAGTGCTTGAAGCACCTCTGAGCACATGCCACGCCACTGGCAGATGAGCAGACCCAGAGGCCATCCGCCCCTTGCTGACTTTTCTGGCCAGTTGCCCACAGTTCCTGGCCAGGTGTTCGACTGGCCCTGAGGCATTTCCTTTGCACACCTGGTGGTGGCAGGGGCCGCCTTCTTACCATCTTGGTTGAGCTGGCGGGAAATAGGCAGAGGCAGAGAAGAAAGATGCTCGGAGTCCCTTTTTGGTTCTCAGCTGCTGCTCCGAGGCAAGAAATCTGTTGCAGGACCAGTGATCTGAAATACTTTGCTCTACCCGCCTCCCTTTATATACCCAAGGATGTTACCTGCCTGGAAACTCCAAATTCTTTACTCTCCCTCCTCCCCTTGGGGAAATAGCTCAGTGTATTCATTTCCTTATAGTTGTTCAACAGGGGTAGCAGCTATGCAATCATGTCAAATGTTTATGTTTTCACAATTTTGTTTGTTCTTTTTTAATGTATGTATGTAATTGTATGGAAGCTTCTTTTAATAGAAGCAGATCCCAAGCCGCTGCAGAGATTTGTGTGGGATGGGCTAGGATGATGGGACCTGGAGTGTAGCCACACTAGCAGTTGGGAGGTGGAACAGGCAAGGATCAGAGCTAACCAGGTTTAGTGGCTTCCTAAAAAGATCATTGGTTTTCTACTCTCCCAATGTTTTTTTTTTATTTTAAAAAACAATCTTTATTAAATATATACACTTTAAAATAAACAAAATCTATTCACATACCTAATTCTATCTATTACAGTGCAATTTCGACAGTACATCTATACTCTCCCAATGTTTTATATATAAAAAGCGCATGTTCTTTTTTCTCTAGTTCAGAAGTGTCCAATCTCGGCAATTGTAAGAATTGTGGAGTCCAACTTCCATAAATTGAAGTCCGCAAGTCTTCAAGTTGCCAAGATTAGACGGCCCCAACTCTAGTTCTTTACAAACAACAAATTAACTTGCTGTTTTAGTTTCTATTTAATCTTGGTTTATCCTGGAGGTACAGGGCTGTTTCTATCTCAAGTTGCCCTGGACTTCTTTTGGGGTGCAGTGCTGACAATTTCCTCTGACAGCAGACATGTGATCGGCTACAAGGGCAGCTCACAATGAAAGGAGATTTAGTGACTCTGGTGGTTTAAGGGCATTTCTGTCGTCATCCCCTCCTCAACCAAGTCTTTTGTGAACCCCCAAAGCCTCTAAGAGATGTATTGTGTTCCATAAATGTGCCTGAATGTATGTAGGTAGGTAGAAAGAGACCTTCCATTTCCTTCAAACACTCAGACGGAACCTCTGGAAAGGAATTTCAATAAGTATTTAGTGTTTCTTTTTCTCATCCTTCTGAGTATTCATGTTTTTTCCCCAGGGGCTTAAATGAAAGGAAAAACAAGATACTTTCAGATGTAAGGGAGAGAGAGAAAAAAGGTAAACTAGAAAGTACTTGAATAAAAACTTTCAGTCAAGATTCCTGAACCTCAGACAAATGCAAATCCTTCTTTGAGATGGATTTGCCCAAATCCAGAAACAATGTGTGGTCACACAATATTTGCAGGACGCACATTTCTCTCTCTCTGATAAAATTATAGCCCACCCTACTTTCTTGACCATTTGAGTGGAGACCAGACCTACTCAAGCCAGACCAGCTCAAAAAAGCCCCCCCCCATAGTAATAATAACAGCTCTTTCTTTTATAGGACCCAACCCTCCAGGAGAAAGGGGAGGTTAAGAAGATTGAAGACCTCCACTACACGAAGAACCTGCCCACAAGCAAGTGCAAAGGAAGCGATGCTTGTGCTAAATGCCGGCATAGAAAATGTGAATTAAATCCCAAGGGGTATGAATCCAATCCATTAATGGCTTTTAACTCCACTGCTTTAACCATCATTGGGGTATCAATTCTTTTCCCCGGGCATTGATTTTCAGGACGGTGATAAAAAAGGTCAAACCGATGAGCTCAGATCAAGGTATTGGAAATAAATCTCATTTAGAAATCAAGATTTAAAGTTACAATTTGAAACAAACGTAAGGGGAGGGGGAGGGGGGGGAAGAGGAAAAACCCAATAGATTGAATGGTTTCAAAGCTCTGAGCAGATCTCCTGGATTCCCTGGTGACCAGGGAAAAAAAGGGAAATCTAATGGAAAGCCCCAGGCTATTTAGTAACAGAGGCTTGCTGGGGGAAAAAAAATAGAAAGGAAGCAGGAAAAGACCAAAGTGGGAATAAGAGAGAAGCAGGAAACATCCAGGTTTTTTTCCCCCTGTACATTTCCCTATAAAGGTATTTGTGTTGTAGCTTACGTTTAATTAAGACTGATGCTTTTTTGCAGTTTTTTTCCTCAAAAAGCAACAAGGCAAGCGTAAATTAGTAAAAGTGCTGCGTTTGCTGGATTTGTGTTACTTGTCACTTTGTTGATTCCCAAGCAAGCGGAAAGGCCCCCTCCAAATTTCTGTAAAAGAGTCCTGGGGCGTTTTTCCCTTGACTTGGTCTAGTTTCTTTAGGGAGGCATCGACTCTGTTTGGGTCAAGCAGAAGAAACGGTGGGTCCCGTTGGAGGTCTTGAAAGGAAAGGAAGAGAGGAAACTTCTCCAAACTGGTCCCACCCAAAATAGTTCCATTTATTTATTTATTTATCATATTTATATACCGCCCCATCTCCCTAAGGACTCGGGGCGGTTCACAGCAGATAAAA
>JAEANM010001645.1:0-26939 GCA_017656035.1 Myanophis thanlyinensis
GTTCATCATGAACGTTAGTTCGGCCATTTTTAAACTTAATGCACCATTGGCACACTCCACCTTCTGTGATGATGTTGGCACATCATTCACACAGCTGCCGAAAAATTTCAATCGGTTTATGGTTTTTTGCCAACAAAAACCTTATCACTGATTGAACCTCACAACTGGAGGGATTTTCAATTGCAGCACACATTTCAAATGGGCAACGATATGAACCTCACACTAGCACGTCTACATGCAGACTGAGTGGCGGACACACAGACCAAAGATGGCCGTGCTAGCTCCGCCCCTTCTTGCTACAGACAAAAATGTAATCTATTTTGTGGATAGCCCTCGTATAAAAAGTTCATGACTAAGCAAGTTCTGGTCCATTAAGAGAGCAACTTTAGAGAAGGAGCTATTCTCTCAGAAACCATAACATACAGGAGAATACATGTAGTCCTCGACTTGTAACAGTTCATTTAGTGACCATTCAAAGTTCTAACAACACTAAAAAAAGTGACGTAGGAGTCTGACCATTTTGTACCCTTATTATGACTGCTGTAGCCTCACGGTCATGTGATCAAAATTCAGACACTTGGCAGCTGACTCACGTTTATGACAGTTGCAGTCTCCCAGGGGCATGTGATCACCTTTTGCAAACTTCTGACAAGCAAAATCAACGGGGAAGCGAGATTCACTTAGCAACCATGTTACTAACTTAACAACTGCAGTAGCTGACTTACTTAACAACTGAGGCAAGAAAGGTCATAAAAAGAGGCAAAACACACTTAACAACTATCTTGCTTAGCAACAGAAATTTTGGGCTCAATTGTGGTCATAGGTCAAGGACTACCTGTATCTGCCCAGACACAAACACTGCTAAGTTTCCCACTTTCCTTTTTCAAAGGTGGAACACCCAACATTGCTCCTCTTCAAACAATACTAGGTAACTGTACAAACCAACTCCTTCCGCATCATAAAGTTACGTTTTTCAGGTCAAAGCCAGCAGAATGTAAGAAGAGCTTGTCTTTTGTTCTCAGTGTGATTGTCTCCTTTGTCCCTTTAATTTTCGAAAGAGAATGCTTAGGCCACAACACAAAAAACTTGTGTACTTGAGTACTGAAAAGGCAGAATGAAGTAAATCTGGAGCAGGTGGGGCCAGCACCCAATAATTCTTTGTGGGTAATTGCTGCCAGACATAATTTAACAGGTATTGGCAAGAAAGCTGCTTTAACTACTAGTTAATAGCTCCCTTGCAAATAGGAGCTTAGCATCTGCTGGGTGAGATATGCCTGAATTTCAGAATTTATAGATTCCATTTGCAACAGATAACAAGAGAACTTCTCCTGACTTAACTCACCAGCATTCAATGTAGAGACAATCTCTAACAGCTAAATACATTATATTGATTACCAACTTCAAAGAGTGCTTTTGTTTATAGCTCCATGGATTATTCTAATTTCAGGAGCATTCATGCAAAATTATTGCAGTACTGATCCTTATCACATTTCTTGTTAGGTCCCTTGTTTTCTCTATGATAGGGTGTCAAACTGACGCACAGGCCATGCCCATCCCAGCTCTCCGAAGCTGGAAAAAAAGTCATGAACCGTCATGTGACAGCAACATGACACCGTGAGTTTGACACCTGTGGCCTATGAGCATAAATTCAACCATTGTCTGCTATCTTGGCATTGGATGGACCTGGAAGAAAGAAAGAGAAACAGTTTTTCAACTAGTCACTGAATGCAAGTATTGGATTGTTTTTACTACACAAGTAATCCTCGGCTTGCAACCATTTGTTTAGTGACCATTTGAAGTTACAACAACACTGAAAGAAGTGACTTATGACCATTTTTCACACTCTTGACTGTTGCAGCATCCCCAACCTCACGTGATCGAAATTTGAATGTTAGTATCTAATTTTTAAAAAAAATGCAAAAAAGGTCAAAAATGTAAGAAAGTTTGAAAAGTGGTAGGACTGTAAGTGTTAATGGCAACACTGGAAAATTTAAAAATATGAAAGCGGTTTCCTTAGGGAATGGTTGTTTTACATGTGTCTGAAGAATGCATCCACGGCTAATGAGTGGAAGAATGCCATTATTATATATTAAGAGTGAATGTCAAAACTGCAAGGGGATTGATTAGTTTATGAAATGTTTCTGGAAAGACATTTGACAGAATCCTGAAAGAAAGGAAACAAGAAATAACAGTGAGCAAAATCTGGCACATGTGTTTTTTGCTGCTCAGCAAAAAGAGTAAGAGAAACCTATGAAGATAAGAACTATTTTGTTTTGTTTATTTAGAGACACGATAATACTTATGAAATATGTGTGCTTAAATAAGAGTCAGATGTCAGAATGATTAGTGTGAAAGAATGTGCATTAAGTAATGATCAGCATAAAAACTAGTACTGTACATTGAAACGATTTGATCACACAAAGACAGTGAATGAGAATCAACTTATAAAATAAATATATGAAGAATGAACGAACAGGCTAAGAGGAAGAGAAGGCTCCAAAAGAGACATAGATGGCATGGATGAGATCCTGAAAAAAAAAAATGTGAGGAGTTTAAAGATCAAAAGCAACATATGAATATGTGAAAAAAAGAGAATGGTCTGCAATAATAGGAAAGTATAATGATATACAGTGGATGCTGTGTAGTGGTTTAACTATGCAGCAGAAACTCAACTTTAAGTAGAGTTTGGATTCAGTGGATGAAATTCGTGCTATGTTTATGTTATTGCAGAATATTGTCTATTGCAGGGCTGTCAAACTCGTGGCCCGTGGGCTGGATGCGTCACGTGCTGGCCCCGCCTTCATCCAGTTTAGCAAAGGGGTAAAAAGTCCCAATACGTCTCGTGACGTTACTGTGAGGCTGTGAGTTTGACACCTCTGATCTATTGCACCTGTGGATGCTGTAGTCTCCAACTTAATGGACTATTGGGAATAATTAGAATCCCAATTATTCCAATTGATCTGTTAACACAGATTTGTGGTGTTTTCTTTTTACCTATCTCATGTCTTTTAACCCTATTTCCCATCCTTTCTGGGGGGGGGGAGTTTAGCCTCTTGGACGAAGCTCAAGCTTGACTCAACCTTCCATCCTTCTACAGTCGATAAAATGAGGACCCAGATTGTTGGGGGCAATATGCTAACTCTATAAACAGCTTAGAGAGGGCTATAAAGCACTGTGAAGTGGTATATAAGTCTAAATGCTATTGCTATTCTTCATTGTTTGGCAAATCAATAGGAACCATTGGCTTTTCAAATGTAACTCACCAGTTGATAAACAGTAATTGTAGCACAACTTAAAAATCAGTTGGTAGATAAAAGTACAGGTAGTCTTCGACTTACAATCACAGTTGAGTCCCAAACTTCTGTTACTAAGCAAGACATTTGTTAAGTGAGTTTTTCCCTGTTTTACAACCTTTCTCACTATACTTGTTAAGTGAATCATTGCTTGTTGTTAAGTTGGTAACATGGTTGTGATGTGAATTTGGCTTTCCCATTGACTTTGCTTGTCAGAAGTCTGCAAAAGGTGATCACATGACCCCTGGGACACTGCAATAATCACAAATGTGAGTCAGTTGCCAAGCATCAGAATTTTGATTCCATAACTATTTACACTTGCATCTTAAGTGTGAAAAACAATCATCTTTTAGTACTGTTGTAACTTTGAATGATCACTAAATGTGTTGTTTTAAGTCAGGGACCACCTGTATAACATTGATGTGATGTTAAGTTTGATTGAAAGATGGTGACTGAGTAAATGGCTCACTATAATCACCTTCTGGGCCTCTCCTCAGAGGTGAAATTCAGCAGGTTCTAGCAGGTTTGCTAGAACTGGTAGTAAATGTTCTAAGCAGTTCAGAGAACCGGTTGTTAGAAGAAACTGCCTTTTTTCCCTGCTTTATAGGGTTAATCCTGTAAGGAAGGCAGGAAAAGAACATTCTGGTGTTGTTTCTAGTCTAATCTTTATTGTCCTGCTGACAGAAACTGCCCACCCAGTCACATGACTACCCAGTCACATGACCACCCATCCACACCCACCAAGCCATACCCATAGAACTGGTAGTAAAAAAATTGAATTACACCACTGTCTCTCCTCATTATTGGGATGAAGTGCCATCCTCCCAATTCTTGAGGGGAAATAAAACTGGTGTGCTGGTGTGAAATCTTCTCCTATTTCTAGTCCCTCTTCTTCTATGTGTTTTAAAGCTTTGAAGAATTGTAGGGAGCATGGGAGGTGATCTTGGAGAAGGCATCCTAAGGAGAAATTTCCTGAACAATTAATCAGTGAAACTACTTATCTCGAGAGTTGTGGGTACTCTAATACCAGAACTTTTTCAGAAGAAACTGGAATGGTATTTATTTGGAATGGTATAGGATCTTCTGCCTGAGCAGAGGGTTTGACTAGAAGACCTCCAAGGTCTCTTCCAACTCTATTACTTTGTAATTCTACATCCAGTAGACAACATGACAGCGGCAAGTACCATAGCTATATTACAGTGGTGGAATTCAAATTTTTTTACTGGTTATGTGGGTGTGGTTTGGGGGGGTCATGTGACTGGGTAGGCAGTGTCTGTAAGCAGGGCAATAAAGATTAGACTAGAAACAATACCAGAATGTATATTTTTCCCGCCTTCCTTACAAGATTAACCCTGTAAACTGGTAAAAAACAAAAGGAGATTTCTTCTAACAACCGGTTCTCCAAAATGCTTAGAACATTTACTACTGATTCTAGCGAACCTGCTAGCACCTGCTGAATTTCACCTATATTGGGAAGAAAGGAAAGTACTAGAAAAACCCTCAGTCTGGCTTCCCTATAATTTCCCTAGGCCCTAGCCTAGGATATAAGTAAAAGGGAGAGATGGGAAAAAGCAGACAGACTTTTCAGCAAAGTATTGTCCACTTCCTGTAGAGTCATATCTTGTACTGCTGACATGAATTATGGCTGAGCAAGACAGGTTGAACATAGGGACTTGTTGAATTTCTCCTCTTTAAGCTCACTCATGGGCTGGAATGAGATGAAGCTTCATGAGGTACTAAGGCAAAAAAAAAAAAAAATGCCAGCAGAAGTTTTGGGGTGCAGAGTTAGGGAAAAGTAGACATACAAGCTATCTGTATGAACCATGCTTTATCTATTGGCAATGATAGGTGTTGGCATTTTGGCTCAGTATGTCTCTATAAAAATGTTTTCTTATTGTATCAGTCTTGGGATGGGAAAGGGTATTTCTGATTCTCCAGAATTCATTGGTTTCTCATCCCTGTTCCTCATCCCTGTCACACTTAAAGATTTCCTGAGCAAGAGGGAAGATGGGGTTCTAACCATATTTAGAGGGAATCACATCTCCGTACGTAAAAATTGCAAGCTTGATATATCACAGCATTTAAAACCACTAAAAAGTAATTTGTTCTGTTAGTTTAAAGAATTACTGCTATAGATTTAAATTAATTATACAGTATTATACACGCAGCAAAGAGAGAAATAAAATGTGCACAATCTCACAGGGAATGAAGATGTCAAGACCTTAAGCATGTGAAGAAATCCTACTGGAATAATTCAAGCATCTTCATCCCAATTGCCTACATTGAGGCCATCTTGCTAACTAAGTTAAAAGTAGTCTACTGCTCCAGTATGCTGTTTCAATCTGCCCTCATTCTCTAACCACTGTGTTAATCTGGTCTGTTGGTTATGTGTCTTTAAAAATTAAGCAACCGATAAAATTGTTAACAGGTACAGGCAACTGTGTTTGCTTTTTGGAAAAGATCCAATATTTGCAGGAAATCAAGGATGTATTATTTCATAGCAGGAAGTTCCTAGCATTACACAACTAGGACAGGATTACAGGATTGCAAGTATACGATTCAGTAGCCTCCTTACAGATCATCCTCTGACTAACAAATTGTATAAATACTATAATGATGAATTACAAATTGGCCATTTTGTAAAGGATTTGCCACTGGAATTTTTCACTGCAAAAATGGTCAAAAATTTATGTTAACAAGTGCTGCTCTGAATTATCAAAGATCAGAAATATCTCTTCTAATATTTTGAAGGACAAACAGCTATTTTGAGCTGTTCTGTTGGTGGTGCTAGCTCTCAGAGTTATTAACAGACTGGATTCACACATTATGCTAAGCCAAAATGTTGTTTGTTTGGTTTTAGCATAGTATGAAGTGTGATTTAGCTACTGTGGATTGTATAACATGGTGGATATCTTAGCATATTATGGGAACTCAGCCTTTTGTGGCTCAATCAACCAACTATGGTTATGTCAATAATGGATTATTGTAATGCATACATCTTTTCACTGAAGTCTGCTTTCAGACTCTTTTAAATGACTGCAAAATTCTGTATCCTGCAGGAGCTTCAGAATAATGTGTCTATTTGCAAAAATGATTATTTCCAATCTCAGGTCTGTAAGTGTATCTTACACCAATTGTAGGGAGACAAAACTTGATTCGACACACAAATTAAAAAATAAAATTCTTAACCCTTCCACCACCCCCATATTTCTTCCTCCACATCCTTTCCAAGCTGCTACCCTCAACCAGAGACCTATGAGAAGCCAAGCACTGGTTAGTGAAGAAGACTTTGCCATTTCTAATATTTTGGAAAAGTCAGAATCAGCTATATTTATTTATTTGGCAAAACTGAACAAGGTTTTATTTAATTGTTTTCAACCTGGCATCCTTTACAATGTGTTTATGTCAGCCCAAAAAAATTCAAAGAGTTGCAGTATCAATAGATGGGGAAGATTTCACATTGGAGAAGGCCGTTTTTGATCTATCTCTCTGCAAAGGAAGATGGGGGACAAATTAAAATTTCCCCAATTAGAAAAATGGTGGGAATGATACCTCAATATGCTACACTTGTTTCCCACGCTCTCTATATGACTTTTGATGTTGTTTTGGATTAGTCAGCAAACACCAGAACACCTGCCTTCTACTGAAGGATTTAAGGAAGTGCAAGGTCAAATCTGTGAAATAGTCCTCTAATGACTGATCTCTTTTATTGTTTTCTCTCCTGGGATCCATTTTGCTGCAGCTAAACCTCCTTCAATGCTGGTGTAAGTTTAAAGGTTGGGATGGAGATTTCATTCTGAAACTATCATCTGAATTGGCTCACTTATCTGTTTCCCTTTCTCTCATCTGTTGGTGTTCTTTTCCCAATGCACCAGATCTAGGTTTTAGAAAAGTTACTACCCTCACAGCTTATATATTTCCAATGATAAATTAAAGGAAAAAAACATTAATCAAACCTCTGTTATAGATGGATTTATTTTGTCTTATTATTTCCTAGTGGATTCTAAAGTCTGCCCTGCAGATTCCAAGTAAGGAACACTCAGAATTTAGGGCCATTTGGAGACACACTGTTGCTCAAACAGGAATCCATGTTCATTTAAACATGCCCAATATTACATGAACCTGTGAGGTCCTCACTTAATGACATCAGCAAGACTGCTGGCATTGCTGTTGCAAAACAATGTGATCATGTGATATCACACATTACGACCATGTTGCTTAGCAACGGAAATTTCAGTTCCAATTGCCACTGTAACCTAAGGATACCTGTAGCTGCTTATAAATATACCAGATGACTATGGTTTATTGAACAAATCAATAGCATGAGGTCTGAACCTAGGTAGGGCAGAACAGAGTATAAAAACTAATAACTAAATATTATGTGATTTTCTAAACATAGGACAGTCAAGAATCCCCTGTTCAGGATATTTTCTCAGTTTATATTAGTTTTTTAATATAATTGAGCCAATTTGGTGCAATGATTCAAGTGCTGGCCTAGAAGCCAGGAGACTAAGAGTTCTAATTCTGCTTCAGGCATGAAGCCAGCTGGGTGATGTTGGGCCAGTTACTCTCTCTCATCCCAACCCACCTCACAGGGTTGTGATTGTTGTTGGGGAAAATAGAAAGTGAAAGGAGTATTAAGTATGTTTGCTACTTGGATTTATTTATTTAAAAAATAGGATAAAAATCTAAACAACAAACACATACTCTTTTCTTCAACAGCACCATTCTGGAAACTGTGTGTTAGAGTGGAAAGATGAGGAAAAAGAACTTGGTGTTTCCTTATAAATGAACACATGAGAGTTTATTTGTATTATTTCTTCTAGACCAGTCTAGAAGAACTTTTTTCAAACTTGGCAACTTTAAGATGTGTAGTCTTCATACCGGCTGAAGAGTTCTGAGAGTTGAAGTCTACACACCTTAAGTTGCCACGGTTTAAAAAAAAAAACAGTTCCAGTGTATATAGTACATGAGAGATACATGTGCATTTTTAGTTTTGATTTTAATTTCTGTTTGTGGTGGATGCACGTGTTCTGGCAGAGACCTCCAGATGGCTGCACACAGGCTAAAACACTTCCTGTCCTGTGCTAGAATTTTGGATTTAAACTTGATCTCATTCCTCGATTCTTTGTCAGTAATAAGTGATTAAACCAGATAGTTCTTACCAAGTTTATCAATATCTAGGGATTAGCCAATATGGAGCTTTGCATTACTTACAACTTGGTGTAGATGATACTAGTAAGCAGTTTTGGTCTTTTTTTGGCTGAAGTATAGCCAGTCTAGGAGATTGGGCTCATAAGACTGTCTGATAGGAGACAATCATCGTGCATAGATGTTGAGTTAGTATATGGGCTTATTCTTTTCTGAGATTAAAAATGGAAATATAAGTGGGGGTATCTACTCTGCTATTTTCCTGTGCTGAAAAATAAAGAGATTTATATTGTCGTGCTTTAAAAAAAATCAAGGAAATCAAATTTCACTTATTTTCCTTCTTTCAAGAATGAAGTACTGGTGAATAATTAAGATCTTGGTTTTCTATTCAGATGTTATCAAATCTCTCTCTTTCTCTTTAAATAAAACCGCTCCAGGTAATACAGCCAGGACTTTTCTGTTAAGCTATGGGGTCATTTCTTCATGAACAAACATTATCATATCTTAACCAAATGTAAATTCCTTAGTCCTTGCATCTCAAGCTAAAATGGCTCTAGATAATGCTTACCTTATAATTAGGCAATGAGATAACCCCCTTGAAAAGAACAGCAAATTATTCATTATTTATTTAGTTATTGCTGTGTTTCCTCTACCAGGCATTTCCGCTTCATGCCAACATTGCTTGCTCAGTTTTCAGAGGAAATGCCATCTGAAACTTGCTTCAAGTAACATGTTATCTCAGAGTGATCCTGACCAAGACAGTTGCCCTTCCAAAGATTTATGTAGGGCTTGGTTGCTTATAATGTACAATACATTTATCGCACTATTTTATATAAATAGATGTTTGCTTGTATTGTATTTTATGATGTGCCTAGCATCTGAACAGATTATTCTGGCTACATTAGCTGTGGCTCAAAGGCGCATCAACTGATTGATCTCTCTTGGCCAGACTGAAGATGCTAACTGATGTCTCTTACTTTGTAAGTTTATTTGGTAAACTAACTTATTTAATCTCAGTATGTTTAACCAGAAACACCGCTGCTGAAGTGGTAAGTATCAGCATTTGGGACAGTCAGTCAGCGCTCTGTGTTTCCAGTAAACATCAGTTAGAAAAACATGAGCACATCCCTAGCTGTTGAAGAGTAGGATAGTTACATCCCATGCAAAGTGTCCCATGCACAGTAAGGTGTGTAAACTTCTTAATTTTCCACTTATTTCAATTGCACAAGGGATTCTATCTGATATTTGGGGTCAATGGATCTGTTACAAGTGATTGAAACCACTTGATTTTTTTTGCCTTGGTGTACTATTTATTATTTATTTTTATTTTATTTTAGTTGTTAAATCAGTGCTTTGAGCTCAGTGAAGGACAGAGAAATTACCAAATCAGTACAGTATAGCAAAGGTTCGAGTTTGTGAATGGATCTTCTAACTTCTACACAACTTTTCAGCAAGTGCCTTTTTTAAAAAGCCATTTCAAAGTCCAACACTAACTGCAAAGTCTAAATGCTAAGTTTTGTTGGTGAAAAATAAGTCCTATTGATGCACTGTATCCTACTTCCTAGGAAATTGTGCCCAAGATTGCACATCATTGCTGTTCATTTCCTGTTTGACCAGGAACCAGTTCTTTTAGGTTTATTGGGGCACCATCTGAAGCAACAACCCTGAAGAAAATTTGCAGCCCTATAATATTTAGAGCCCTCCTTTTTGGCACCAGTGCAGTCACAAACCAATTTCAGTCAAGTTGAGGCAAAAAGCAATAAATGCAATGAAGCAGCAAGAGATGTCCCACTCACTCCCCAACAGAATGGAAAAAGGAGAAATGCCAGGAAATAGCTGCATAACCTGTTAGATTGTGACATCAGAGGAAGGCTTATCACTTGTTCATATCAAATTAAATAAAATGGGGAAAAGAGCGGCCCACAAATGTCCCTCCCCTCCCACCGTAACTTAAAAGGGGATAAATAAGAAAAAGGAAAGTAGAGGGGTGACCAAGTTGACAGCTGCCATGCTGCAAAGGACAAAGTGTGTGGCAGTTTATCTTAATTAGATAAAATGAAGGCCTGAGCAAATGGCTAAGCTTTTTGTTATCATGGCCCAACCTGCTGTAAATAAGCTGTTTGCTAGTCAGAGGGCAGACTGGATGTGTGTAAATATTGACTTTAAATTTCTTTGGTGGTTCTCATTTCTCCTTAGCAAAGTCCGTGACTTTCTAAAGGCCAGCTCAAACAGTGGAAATTTCTTTCATAAAAAAAAAATAACCAGCTGTAACTGTCTGGAATTATTAACAATTATAAAACTATGGAAAGCCTAAACGGTAGAATTATCAACACTGGTATCATATGTTATGCCTATAATTCTTTATATATTAAATATTATTATATATTAAAGACAAATTGTACGTAGATTTCCCCCATCCTTTACTCCATGGTGCTGGAAAGATAAAGAGGAAAGAACCTTATTCTATATATTCACAGCTATGCACGGTAATATCAGAGGCACACGGATACACTTTGCACATACATTCATGTTACACTGACCTGGGTGTCTCTATGAAGGAAGCAGTCCCTATGCCAAGTCCTGCATCATCACATTAGCTTCTTTGGCTTTCTTGCACATGTACAGCCACTTGATTATCCGAGCATTGCGTTCAACCACAGAGGTGCCACTAGATGCCTGTTCCGTGAGCTCTTCCTCCAGGAGTCCTTCTTCATCGCTGTGTCTGGTGAAGTCACTTTCAGAATCTGCCCCGCTATGGAGGTGGAACGAGAAGTTGTCTGAAGCCACCAAAAAATTCTCTTGGCCTAAATCTTTTATTTCTTCAGGTTCAAGGCCACAATTCTTAAAGAAAGCGTCAAATTCGGAGAAGGATTTTGAATATCGCGAACTGATATCTGACTGAGATCTCTGAAGACCTTTCTGTCTCAACTTTACGTCATAAGGTGCTGAAGTCACATTTAGGGCATTTTTGCATCTGCTGACCACAAAGGGCATTGGGTTTGCCTTTGTGGGTGAATTCTGTCCTTCTCGATCATAGCTATGTCTTGTGTCTTTGCCCAAAATTGTCCCTTCCACTTCAGGAACAGTTTCCTCTTTCAGAACAAGTTTGGACACCTCAGAAACCAGCTGTTTTTCTTTGAAGGAACCCTGAAACAACCTCCGGACCAAACTTCCACGAGTATTCTCCTGGCTTTGACCTCTGACAAATTCACATTTCTGACGATAGATCACCAAGGAATCTGGTCGGATCTGCCTTTTACCACTATTGCGCCTCACAATGGGAGGGCTGCCTTGCAAGGCCGTCGGGCTGGGCTCTGTGGCCGTGGGAACGTGGGCTGCCGTGTCCTTCTCCTCTCTTGAGAGCTCGATCTTCTTGCTTTCCACTGAGCAAGTCTCACAGCTACTTTCAGAAGTTGAGCTGAGGGTGATGGCCGGCACCTGCTTTCTGCCGATGACTTGCTGGCTTTTCACGTACTTGGCCTTATCTGCTGCCAACCTTTCCACGGCACTCTTCTTGCTAGGGCTGGCTGCCTCCATCTGTTTGCGAAGGTATTCTGGACCCTTGTGGAGAAGCCGTGCTGACAGCGAGGAGGGGAAATCAGAGATGGCATGCATTCTCACCATGTGGGAGAGTTCGGTTGGCATAGCAGGCTCAGGTGTCCCAAGCTGATTTGCACTTCAGGAAAAAGAAAGAGAAATCCAAAGCCTCTTCCCCACCCTTTCCCCAACTCCTCTCAGATTCTTCCGGGATAAGCAATCCAAGGAACCTCTCACCAACAGCCAACCCGTTCTCGGTGCTTTCCGAACAAAGCAAAATACCTCTGCTCTGGCCAAGCCCAATTGTCTGTGCCTGCTGCAGACACTCTAACTGCACACATGCATGAGTACACACCCCTCCACAGCTGCCTTCTTTGCACATTCACCTTTCCAATGAGCCAGCCCCTATGAGCCAGACACAGCCAATCCTTGTGAAGTACAAAGGCCTCTCTGACATCAGTCAGGAAGGAGATGACTCACTGATGTTAGAGGAGTGTCTCCAACCATCAACACTCCATTGCCTCAAGCAAGGACGAGCCTTAATGAAGAGGTTTCTTTTAAAAGAAAAAAGAAAAAGAAGCAACACATAAGCTTCCTTCTGCCTCCTCCAACAGCAACAGTGAAAGCCCAAGGGGAATGAAAGTGTGCTGGAGGAGTTTATTTTTTTGGGCAGAGACTGAGAATGCAAAAGACAAAACAAATTTCCGCAGGATCCTGCTGTAGATAAGGATAAGAATAAGGTGATCACCTTGAAAGCTCACCTATCGGCGAGATGAGGGAAGTTCACTGAACTTGGATTTGAGTATTGACGTGTATGTTGATGAATAAACTGAGCTACGAAGCCGGAAGTTCCCCGTTTGAATCTGCCAATAAACTCACGAGGCAGCTAATAGGCTCAGCCTCATGCTCCGCACTCTATCATTTGGGGAACAATAACCGCGACTTGATTGACAGGTTTGTGGTACGGAGAATGCACTTTGAACACACGTGGAAATGCTACTCAAATGCCGAGGATTATTTGTATTGCAGGCAGAGACAGGGGATCTATTTTTATTTTACCACTTCCATGATCTATTACAATAGAATTTTTATTATGATGATTTTTATTAAGAACTAAATTCTCTCCCTGACGTGGTAAGAGGAGAACTGTGATAGTCTAGTGTGTTTTTTTTAAAAAAAAGGGTGGGGGTGGGTGGGTTGTGGTAAAAAAAATTCTGACTCATGCTTTTTTATTAAAAGATAAATTTGTCTTCTGACAGGAGCAGCAGCTCTCAGAATCTTGTGCGGCTTGGCAAAGGTGGTATCACCTGGTATCAGTTATAGTCCTCAGGAAATTGTATCTGCACAAGTGCTGATCTACAGGTTATTTCAAAAAGGATTGTGGCACTCTAATAATTCAGCAAAATACATGCTCTGATAAAGTGTTTGCTTTCCATTGTAAATCCTGCTTAGGGTATTCAAGTCACAGCCTGGCAAACTGGCCTGGCTCCAGTGTTCTGCTACTCACCCCTTTCCTCTAGTCTAGCAACTCATCTTCTCTTCCTGTTGCTCATTTGCCTCTCCCAGTAGTTTGAGCAAATCAAACTGTTACGTTCCATATTGCATGTAAGATAGTACAAGTGGGTAGGTGGAATTCTAAGGCTGTTGAAAAGCATATTTTCACACCACCGTGTAGAAGGTGGGTGGGGTTTCAACTTATTCTGCAAAGCACCTGAAGGCAGGACAAGAAGCAATGGGTAGAAACTAATCAAGGAGAGAAGCAACCTAGAACTAAGAAGGAATTTCCTGATGATGAGAACAACCAGTGGGAACAACTTGCCTCCATAAGCTGTGGTTTCTCCATCACTGGAGGTTTCTAAGAAGAGACTGGACAACCATTTGTCTAAAATGGTATAGGGTTTCCTGCCTGAGCAGGAGGTTGGACTAGAAGACCTTCCAAGGTCCCTTCCAACTCTGTTATTTTGCAAGGGATTATAGCTATTTCCAGTCAATCAGAAAACATGATTGCATATCCTGAACAGTTGCTGACCTGCTGGATTTTCTTACAGAAGATCATGTGCACTGAGGAGATATCAGAAGAAGGTGATCTGGTGTAAGAGATGGAACTTAAAGTGTAACCCCACTTTTGCTTTTGCCTGGGCATGATATTCTTCCAATTCATTCATTGGATTTTTAGGGTGTAGGGTCTTTGTTTATCATAGTATAATTTGTCCCTTGACTTTTACCTCACAGACTTGTATAGATATTGTTGAAACACCTGCCCTATGAGGTAGACCCCAAAACAGACTCCACATAGACCTAAATATTTTTTTTTAAATTGAGATTGGCTATAATAACAAACTTCAGCAAGTCTGAATGTTTTTCCCTCCTCACTTTTTTATATTTGTGTGAATTAGGACTCTCTGTCTTGAGATGGTTTTGTAAAATTCTCTCCTTTGGGTTTAAGCAAGATTTACCTGTTTTTGTTGCTTTGGTAATTAATCTTCCCTTTCTCCGTCAAGGCCATCTCCGTCACTCTCCCAATTAAGAAAACTTTGTTCAGGGAATAGTGTAATATTGTATAGCGAACTTTTCCCCTCCAAAAGGAAACCCAGTAATCCCCAAAGAAAACAAACAGTGTTCAGTTATCTCACATAGTTAATCTTACTGGTTAATTTTTAAGAAGCTTAGTTTTTTTAAAAGGACAGGAGAGTCACTGCTTTCTAATTAGGAACAGGAGTGGAGACAGAGAGAAACAAATCTTCCAGTCACTCTGTAAGCCTTATTAAGGCTACTTGGAAGTTTACTTTGAATTTCTTGAAGTGTGGGATCTTGGTGCTTGGCGGATCCCAACCTGGAAAAAGTGGCAAATGAGGAAGACTGGCAGATGAATCTGATAGTAAGCCCTAACAATACCAGGAACACTTGAGAATTGACATACTTACTATAGTAGCCTTTCTTGTAGTTCATTGTAAAAGTTTATTTACAGAAAGGGTAGGTCTTGGAATACACCCATTACTTGCTTTTACTTTGCGTTATTTTTTTCTTGTGCAAAAAGATAAATATGCCTTAATATACAGGAGCAAATTCCATTTCATCCTTATACAGGTAGTCCTCGACTTATGACCACAATTGAGCCCAAAATTTCTGTTGCTAAGCAAGAAGGTTAACTGAGTTTTGCCCCATTTTGCGACCTTTCTTGCCACAGTTGGACTAGAAGATCTCCAAGGGCTCTTCCAACTCCGTTATTCAGTCGTTAAGTGAATCACTGCAATGGTTAAGTTAGTAACACAGTTGTTAAGTGAATCAGGCTTCCCCATTGACTTTGCTTGTCAGAAGTTCGCAAAAAGTAACCACGTGATCCCAGCACACTGAAACCATCATAGATATGAAGCAGTTGCCAATATCTGAATTTTGATCACCTGACCATGGGGATGCTGCAACTGTCATCAGTATAAACAATGATCATAGGTCACTTTTTTCAGGGCAGTTGTAACTTCAAATGGTCACTAAACAAATTGTAAATCAAGGACTATCTATAATCATGAGGCCAGTAAAATAAAAATTTCCCCCATCGTATCCAACTCCAGAATGCTTATTATCTCTGTTTCTTAGCTGAGGGAATCAGCCTTGTCCGAAGACATTTTTTGTGATCATGTGACCAGCATGACTATAAGCTGAGGCAAACTGCTCTTACTTTCCCACTGAAGTGGTACCTATTTATTTACTTGCATTTGCATGCTTTCGAACTGCTAGGTGGACAGGAGCTGGGGCAAGAAAGGGAGATCACCCCATTGCACATTGGCTATGAAGCTATTGTATTTTTTTTTTTAAAGATGCAAAATAGGGATTGAATTAAAGGAAAAAGGGTAGTTTAATTAAATCTCTTAGCGCTGAACCTTCTCAATTTTGGCCTTGCGTGGTCTTCAAAGGCAACAACCAAGAGGTTGGAGGGATCACTGTCCACTTTGAGGACTGAAATAAAAAACAATATTAGATGCTCATCAAGTTTTCTTCTACAGAACAAGTCCGGCTCTGCAATGCAACTTTAAATGGTGTTTTAAAAATGTCTCAGTAATTTGTTAGCAACTGAATGAATAAGTTTTCAGAAACAAACGATCAAGTTTATTGTACCATACACGTTTGCACACCCTCAGAAACAATAGTTAAGATTTACCTTAGGACTGGAGAGATCCAAGTCTGAGTATAACATCACTTGTGACACATCAAAGGATAATCTCCCCTGCTCCTTTCAGTGTACTTAGTGTTCTAAACTGGTTATATTATTTTGCCATAAGACAGAAACCCTTGCAAACATCTCCAACAGTTAAAATGCAACCAACATCATTGATTTGCTACCACTGCTTCTTGCTACCAGCCCTTTTCAGCCTTGCTTTGTCTAACAGTAAATCTGCTCTGGTCGCCTACACATCCATGATAAAAATCAGAAAAGAACTCAGTTCTTAAATGTTTCCACTTGCTTTGGAAAGTTGCAGGTTTTGGTATTTTCTGCACCACAGCAGTTGAATTACCACTTAATTAAGCTTCCACTAACTGAATTAACTGTAGAGATTAAATAGTGCTGTGGATAACAAGGGTAAAATGGCTCAACTCTTCACTATAATTATATCAACTCCAAAACTATTAAAAACAATTTATAAACCCTGTGCACATGCTTTTTGTTAAGTTTGCCCAACAAAACACACATGCACTTGCATACACACACGGGGCTTGGCTGAAATCCAGTCAAATATTTTGTGTGAGATCAGATCTCAAAATGGTGTGATACTGGAATGTGAAAATTTCTGTTTAACTTTTTATTAGTTTATAAAATAGAATAAGATACAAAATATGAAAGTAAGTAGAAAAATGATGGGGTGCAAGAGGGGGAAGGGAAGTAAAGGAGGGTAGGGGGAAAAAAGAAACATTTTTGTGAAATTTTCAAAGTCCATGAGGGTTTAAACTCTCCTCCCCCTGCCCCCCCCCAAAAAAAATCCCAGAAAACATTATTGGGCAAATAACTGTACATTAGGAATCTGCTAGGATTTTTAGCTTATTGAAGCGGTGTTCAGATCCAAAGCAAAAATGAATAAGAAGCCCTCTATGTGATTCCCACATAATACTCAAACTAGCTAAATACTATTTGCTGAAAATTGCGGAGAAGGAAGTGATAAAGCATCAGCAAAAGATTATTAAAGGCCCAAAGTGTAATACAACAAGCTGGGACTTGCCCATGTGAGGGAAACCCCAAAGCATGGCCATCTCAACTGCTACAATGGACGATGACATGCCAAAAGGCTTTTGAGGCTCTTAAAAGGCTGTTTGCAGAAGAGTCCATCCTTCATCATCCCGATCCCAAGAGGCCGTTTGTGGTCCAAATGGACACCAGCGACATCACTGTAGCTGTACTTCTCCAGGAAAACTCCAAAGGCCAGCTCCAACCCTGCGCTTAATGTTAGCAAGAAACTGACTGACACAGAATGGAGATGGGTGGTGTGGGAGAAAGAAGCATACGCCATATGGTGGGCATTGTTCTCTTGGAGACACTTCCTCAAAGGTAGCAAAGTGCCGTTCCAGGTTTGGACTGATCACAAGAATCTGGAAGTGCTGAGAAATCCGAGGAAGCTGTCCCCCAAACAAGTGCGATGGGCCTGATATTTCAAATGCTTTGATTTAGAACTGAAACACATTCTGGGGGGAAAGAATATCCTCGCTGACACTTTGTCCCAGAAGCCACAGTTCAATAGCAGAAGGGAGGAGATCATCCAGATGGTGCTATTACCTTCACAGCCAGCAGCCCAGGTAACTATTAGAGCCCAGAGCCATCATCACACTCTAAGCGGCCCACACCCATTGACCAACGACATCACTGCCACATTGACAATGGACCTTTGGTTCATTGATAACCGAGATTCCCTCATGGTTCGGGATGACCTCACATGAAAAGGCACCAAAATCTACGTCCCGACCAGCTTATGCATAAAAGTCCTGGAACAGTGCCATGATGCAAAATCGGTGGGTCACTTCAGATTTCTTAAGACCCTTCACCTGGTGCGGAGGCAATTTTGGTGGCCACACCTCAAACCTGAGATGGAAGACTATGTAAAAAGCTGTGTCATCTGCACCACAATGAAAGGCAGACCCAGAAATCCTCCTGGCCTTCTATAGACAGTGGCTGAACCTTCTTGGCCATGGGAGAGATTGCAATGGACTTCATCGTGGACCTCCCCTCAAGCAAAGGGAAAAAGGTCATTTGGACTTTAATTGACCTGTTTTCCAACCAAGCCCATTTTGTGGCATGCTCCAGTCTTCCATCTGTGAAGAAGCTTGCTAAGATGTTTATCCAGCACGTCTACCGATTGCACGGAGCCCTGAAGCAAGTGATTTCCAACTGAGGAATACTGTTCACCACAAAGTTTTGGAGGCAGTTTTTGAAGTCGATAGGATCAGTCCAAGGACTTAGCTCAGGATTTCATCCGGCTGTGAATGGGGCCGCTAAATGAGCGAACGCCATGGTAGAGCAATATTTGAGATGTTATGTAGATTATCAGTAGAACAACTGGTCAGACCTGTTGCTGTTTGCAGAGGTGGCATACAACACCACCATCCACAGCAGCACAGGGCTAATGCCGTTCCAAGTGACCAGCAGTGTGGACTTTGTCCACATGCTGGAGCTGCCCCCCCAAACCCCTTCTTCTATGCCCTTGCAGGAGTGGATGGACTCACTAAGGGAGGGTTGGGAAAAAACTAAAGCAGCTCTCAAAAAGTCGGCTGAGACATATAAGAAACAAGCTGACAAACATTGCACTGATCAAACTCCCTTTAGAGTGGGAGAGTGAGTGTACGTGTCAACAAAGTATCTAAAACTGAAGATACTAAGTAAAAAATTAGGACTTCTTAGTTCTTAGGTCCCTTTCCCATAGTTAAGATTATAAACCCAGTGATGGTTCAGCTGAGCCTCCCTAGATTGTTAGGAAAAGTACATCGGATATTCCACAGTAGTTTACTCAAACACTGGGTAAACACTTCAGACCGTACCATTACAATGTGGGTGGAGTCTCGAACCAAACCACAAATTTATTTATTTATTAATCATATTTATATACCGCCCCATCTCCGCAAGGACTGCCAGCACCCACCCATCCCCCAGTCCAGTAGTTGTTTAAGGGCAGACTCATTATGAAGTAAAGAAGATTTTAGACTCCAAAATACTTCGAGGAACTTTAATGTATTTACTCCAGTGGAAGGGATAACCTCTCTCAGACGCTACATGGGTTAAGAGCCATGACATTGAGGCAGATCGTATTGACTTCCGGGGGGCGGGGGGAAGGGTGATTGATTGTGGTAAGGGGAGTTTGCTGATTGACTTTCGTTGTGTTACAGGAAAATGCCTTTCATTGAGAAAGGGAGGCAGCCTGTCAAGCTTAAAAGGAGACTTTTGTGCTGAAAATTTATTAGTTGGTGCTTTTGCAATTATTAATGCTAGACCTTTTAGCTTTGACACATTTTACAAAGGCTGAAAAGTTGGGGGAGTGGAGGTTGATAGAACCGATTTGGAGGCTGTTATCTATTCTGCATTCTTTCTAACATATTTCTCATGAGAATCTTCTTTGGCTGGTGGACACCTGCGAGAGGAGGGCCTGAAGTGAATGTTGGAACTTTCTTTGAAGGAGTTGGTGAGAAAGTGACATGTAATAATTATTGGGGTAGAACTTTCACTTTACTTGGGTGTAGAAAACCTGGGAATTTCAGTTTCAGGATTTCTTCAGACCGTACCGTTACAATGTCTTCAATAAAATCTTATTATAAGGACTTTCGTTTCTTTGGAGTTCTGATTGCATTGCTGATGTTGTGTGGAATCCTGACAGTGTCCTTTTTTCCCACACCACTGGCAAGGGTTAATTGGTTAAAATGTGTATTTATTATTGTTTTTAATTATTATATGATTATTTTTAATAATTTGTATACTCAATAAAGTTTGTTTTAAAAAAACACGGCTGTGCTACAAGGTTGCCTTTATTCAGCTATGATCCTCTCTCAGTCTCTACCAGCTGGGAGCCCCTTTTATAGGCGGCTGTCAGCTAGCGTCCAATCCCTTTGAAGTATTTTCCCGTGGCTACATGGGGCTGGAATCTGCTTCTGTCTGTGCAGGTGCAGACATAACAGTTATATCATCTCACATAGTCATCAGACAGAGACTGGTTTGGGGAATATTGATTGTAGTAGTACTGTATTCTTGTAAGTAGTCTAACATTTCCTTTAATCTTAAGTTTTTAGGCAGGAAAAATACCTATTAAGTGACTAGGGAGTACAACTGTGTCAAGATCTGCACAAGATCTGGATGTCCTTGAGGTATATAATTGGCTACATTTTACTAATGCCCCTCAGCTTTATAATTGGCTGAAGTCCCAAATAAGGATTCTTTGGGCCAAAAGTTCAACTTTCAGGAAATTTGCATTGAATCATTAAATATCTTTTCCTTCAAGGGCTAACACCAAAAGGATTTTGGTCTTCTGAATTTCTCTTAATAGTGGCATTTGCTAAGCCATCCTATGACTTGTCTGTCGCTTGACAAAGTGTTCTATGACAGTACCTGAGAGACTGGGCAGTATGAATGAGGCTTATGTTATGCCTTTCATCTTCAAATTCAAATTCAAATTTTATTGGTCACATGCACATGCATGGTACAATATGCAGTGAAATGCTTATGCAACCATTCACGACCACAGGTAAGTTCATTCATTAATCTTCATTGGAGAGCTTCATTTTTGCAATTCAGATTTGAATATCCAATAAAACAGTTTTTAATAAACATAGGGAATAAGCCAGCTGCATGACCTATTGGGCGAGCAAATCGCTCTTTCAGCCCAACCCACCTCACAGAGTAATTGTTATTTTTATAATTATAATTTACACCATTTAGAGCTAACCCTAACCCTACCCTAACTCGAACCCGAACCCGAACCCTAACCCTAAATTAATTTATATTGAAATGGGATTTTCCCATATATTTTACTGTGGTCCACAAAGAACTCCAAACGAAAAGCTGTAAAGTGTTCTTTCCTTCAAGAACCTTGAGGAATCTGTTCCTAGCTTTAGTTTTGGGACAAGAAAACATTTAGAGCTAACCCTGACCCTAATCCTAAATTTATTTTTTCTTCAATTGGGATTTTCCCATGTATTCTGCTGTGGTCCACAAACAACTTCGAACAAAAACTTGTAAAGTGTCCTTTCTTTCAGGAACCCCAAAGAATCTATTGCTAGCTTTAGTTTTGGGCCAAGACATCATTTTGAGCTAATCCTAATCCTAACCCTAAATTCATTTTTTATTAAAATGGGATTTTCCCATTTTTTTACTGCACTCCACAAAGAACTCCAATCGAAAACCTATAAAGTCTCCATTCCATAATGAACCTCGAGGAATCTATTCCTCGCTTTAGTTTTGGGTCAAGACATTTTGAGCTAACTCTAACCCTAACTCTGCTGTGGACCAGAGGTTAGGGTTAGCTTGAAATGGTGTCTTGTACATAAGAAATATACATAACACTGGCTGAAAAGTTATGCACCCTCCATGCACCCTAGGGGGTCAGAATCCATTGGCGTTGTCCATTTTGCTCTACGAATTCATGGAGAGCTAACCCTAACCCTAACCCTAACCCTAATTTGATTTTTTGCCAGTGGGATTTTCCCATGTATTTTGCCAGGAAACGTACATAAGACCGGCTGAAAAGTGATGCACCCTCCTACCATTCCTAGGGGCTTGGAATCCATTGGTGTTGTCCATTTTCATAGTCCAAAGAGAGGAATCTCAGAGAACAGTTTAGTCGGTTCAATTGAATTGATGCTGAAAAACCTTAGTTACATGGATGCAATCCACATCTTGCAGCTCTTTGTTGGAGGAATATACACCAAGTGACTGACACCAAAGTTCTGGGGAATTATTTGTTTGGCCAATAATAGCGAGGATAATGAGGATAGAATTGTGCTATAAACCGGCAGTGACTTTCTTATCCTCAATTTTGCTTTCACAGAGATCAAAATGACAGGGAAATGTGTTAATTAATTGGAATTTTGAAACCAGCAAGCCCCATAATAAAAGCAACGCTTCTCATAAGCTGATAAAAACATGTTTTCCCATTTACTACCTTACTATCACCATATACAAGAAGGAAGGAGGCACATACTGTATAGTGCATGGCCCTCCCCATTGCTAGCATAATTAAGAAAAGGGGACTGTCCAGTTAATCTGGTGCAGCTTCTGTAAAGCTCCTCTTTTGTGCAGCTGTCTGCAAAAAGACAGAGTAGATGTTAATTTTCCAGAGCTCACCATAGGCTTCAGCTTAACAGTTACATCAGAACTAGCTATAGATTTCAACCCTTCCCTCCCTATACCCTGAAGCAAGCAGTCCCTGTGGTTGGTGGCAGATCACTTCCTTGATTAGACCAACTTTTGAGTGCAGTGGAATTTAGTCCATGTTGTTAATCAAGAAAAAAACCCACAAGATTAACATTTTGCAGAGATTTGGAGCTTGAGGGGAAAGAAAATTCTCTCTCTTGCTGGGTCTCAGGCTCCATGGTTATAGTTGTGGCTGATTATTTTTAGTTCCTCATCATTGAACTTCTCTTCTATCATATAACAACTTTAATGTTCTGGATCATTAAAGGTGATTTTCAGTGGCAACTGAGCTTATCAGATTTTACATCAGGGACAGTCTGAATGGTTCATTTAATCTGTTAAGGTTCCTCTGGTCTCTCTAACAAGAACAAAGTGGGCCTGAAACAGTACTTCAAAATCAAGGTCTCGGCTATTTAAACCAGGCCTTCTTGGGAGAAATCAAGTCTGGGAAACTGTTTCAGTGTAGTAATCAATTGTCTTGAATATGAAATAAGCAGTAATAATATAAAGCCGTTTTTGAAAGTTGGCAGTTTTGAGAGGTGTGGACTTCAACTCCCAGAATTCCCCAGCATGGCCTTAAAGCCACCAAATTTAAGAAACATTGATATAGTATGGCTTGCAAGATGCAGGAACTAGAGGGCAGATACCAGGTATGTAAGAATGACCTTGGGGGACAAGGCAATAAAGCCTTTAAGGGGACAGCATTTATCAAATGTGAATGACAGATATGGGGATTTCCTGGCAATGGGAATTCTAACATTGGACTGTAATGAACACACAGAGCCATGGTTTAATAATGATTGGTTGGTCATTCTAAATTTAAAGCATGCTACGATATAGCCATGATGTACAAAGCATAATGCTGAAGTCATGTAACATGTCTGGGCTCGGAAGCAAATTAATAGTTTAATGGGAGAGTTCCAAGATATACTAGGGCTGAAGGTGAAACTGGGAAGTCAAAAAATATTCTATCAATGGTAAACCACTTCTACTCAGTTGCAAAGGAAATTGTTTTTGTGATGTATAAATTCAGAAATTGAATGTTCAAATAAGACCTGCAATGTGTTAGTAACAACTATCAGCTTTGTTGTCCTTAGGGATGAGTACTTACAAGTATAGCTGTTAGGAATGTAATCTAACAGTTGGGTTGGCAATATATAAACCATGATAGCAATACTGTATCTTTAATTACTGCTGTAAATGTTTCCTCAAGTGGCCATAAGATGGAGCCAGAATTACTGTTAGTTGCTGATTGTTAGATACTGGTTGTTGAATGTCGTGTCCTGATCAGTGTGACTTACTGTGAGTTGCAACTGTTTTGCAAACTTTGTGTACCAAACTGTTTATATGATTCTGGACTGTTAGAGTTTAGAGTTTATTTGATTTGTATACCGCCCCCTCTCCCTAGGGACTCAGGGCGGTGCACAGCCAATAAAAACAAGTACAACAAACAGTTAAAAACCTATTAAAATAATTAAATAAGGCTGTCTAAATTAAAACATTATCATTATGATTAAAAATTTCAATTAAAATCAATTAAAATAACAATTAAAAATATGAACAATTTAGTTTAAATTAGTTCACTTTAAAATAAAATTAAATTTGAATTAAAACCCCAGGTATCAGGCCAGGCCAGCTAGTTAAAATAAATGGGTCTTCAGGGCACATCAGAAACATCGGAGATCTGTAGTAATACGGATCTCCGGGGGGGAGTTCATTCCACAGGGAGGGTGCTGCCATAGAGAAGGCCCGAACCTTCGGGGCTGTCAGACAACACCATCCCGACGATGGAACCCCGAGGAGGCTAACCCTATGGGAGCGTAGTGGTCGGCTGGAGGCTGACGATGGCAACAGGCGGTCCTGTAAGTACCCGGGTCCCAAGCCATGGAGTGTTTTAAAGGTAAGCACCAACACCTTGAACTGCACCCGGAAGGCCACAGGAAGCCAGTGCAGCTCGCGCAGGAAGGGTGTAACGTGGGAGCTCCTAGAGGCTCCCATAATTACCCGCGCGGCCGCATTCTGAACCAACTGCAGCCTCCGGATGCTTTTCAAGGGGAGCCCCATGTAGAGAGCATTGGCATAATCCAGACAGGAAGTAACAAGGGCAGAAGTGACTGTGTGAAGAGCGCCCCGATCCAGAAAGGGTCGCAACTAGGCTATCTTATGGACCTGATAAAAGGCCCCCCTGGAGACAGTTGCAATATGGTCATCTAACAACAGCCATATATCCAGGAGGACGCCCAAATTGCGAGCCCTTTCCGTGGGGGACAGAATTTACCCTCCCCCCACGACCAGAGATAATTTAAGCTGGCTGTATCTGGGCGCAGGAAAGCACAGCCACTCGGTCTTGGCTGGGTTGAGCTGAAGCCTGTTCCGGCCCATCCAACTCTGCACGGCCTCCAGGAGTGTGTTTTTGGATTATCCCTGAATTGCAAAAGTTGATGACTGTCTTAACTGTGTATGATTTTGGATTGATTGATGGACTTTGCATACCTCTATTTCCACAGAAGTAAAAACCTATTTGTTTTACAATTCACTGTCTCTGTATGCTGGTTTGTGTATTTGTCAATACCACTCTCACAACGCTTCTCTGAATGTACTCGTTCTCCTAACAGGGGACTTTCCTTAACAATAGCATAGATGAACACCTATTTTATTATGAAGTACCAATGGAATAAGAGCCTAAGAGTGCTTGGCTCATAAGTTTAAAAAAATTGTCAGTGTCACAATGGAAAATGTTAGGTATTTTAGGATGCGAAGAGGCCTTAACCAATAATTGTGGTGAGAAAACTGTAAATACAATTTCTATCTGGGTTCCATATACCTTTGAAGCTACATTTTATCTTTTAGAATTATTAGAGGTTCAACCTAAGAAAGAAAGAAATACAAAAACCCATAGGAAGAAAACTAGCATGGTCTTTGTGGTAATTACACTTGTTATCTCCAGAGAACAAGATAGTTGCTGATACAAGAGCATGGCAATTCAGCTTAAATTGAGAATTGGAAAGTTATCCAGGAAAGAAACGGAGTGGAAACATTAAGTCCCTGGGCATGCTTCTATGGCGTAAATCACCAGTGAACCCTTTGGGACTCACATATGAATAGAGACAGATAGGTGAAAATATCTGGGGTGGGCATTTAAGAAGTAGAGAAATTCTAGGATGACCAACTAAATAATACTCCTAAAAAAATATTGTTGTATTGATCCAGTTGAAGTGACACATTTTTATAGAATGAATTCTGTGGAGATGGGAAGTGATTTGGAATGAGATCAAAGGAAAGAATAGAGAGGACTTCACTGTAAGTTAAGGTTTTATTTCTACTGAAAGCATGTCTGGTTCGTTCATTCATTCAATTGGTCAAGCCAATTAACTGAATAACAAATAGCTGTTAGCTGTTATTGGCACGTTGCAGATCCTGAACTTGAACTCCTTGCTAATATTTGAGTTTTCATGTGATAAGAATAGGAGGGTTTTCTTTGCAAGTGGACTGAAATGGTTACTATGACTGAGATTTTATTGTTATATTATATTATTATACACTTTATTCATTAAACATGAAACTCAGTCAACTGAACATTTAAAAAAGTGTCACATTATTGACTGGCACTGATGGTTGATACAGGTTGCTGCCATTATTATTATTATTATTATTATTTCCCAGTCTACCTCTAATTCAGGGTTGTTCTAAACTGTTCATGATTAGTTTGCTGAAATCATCAATAAGCTTTAGCATAATTATGAGTTCAGGTCAAAAAGAAAATGAACAAAAATGACCACTTAAAACATTTTTTGTCATCAAGCAAAAATTACTTGCAATTTCATAGGACTCTCCAAAACATTCCAAAGAGATGCTTGGCACTGTATGTTTCTGCAAAGTGTTAAAGCAGCTGCCTCTTTGCAAATCTTGTGTAGCTGCTCCCAAACCTCTCCCAATTATCTACCTGTACAGTACTGGTGAAGGCAAAAGTAGTAATTTCAGCACAGTAACAGAGAGACTTAAGTTGTAACTAGATGAATTGCTAGCATGAGATATGTTGCATCTTTCAAGGAGAGATAAAAATGTATGTTTACCTAATTGCATGGTAAATTCAGTCAAGAGACTAACTGAATCAGGGGGCTGGAGGTAAAAAGTATGACTCTGAGAAAAGGATTCTTTTACATTGTGGAAGAAGTAGGAATGTTGTAATGGGACATATTAAATCACTTACCGAAAAGTGTATACAGTCATACATATTCTTAGATTTACTTTTCCATATGCTAAAGTTCAGAATATAAAATTTAAACAATGCACCAAGCATTAAGACAATTGTTATCCATGAGTGGTTCATTTTTCACAGTATTTTGTTAAAAATTTGAGGACTGTATTATCCATGGATGGGATTACTTGTGAGTAGATACAGTGATTAGAAGCTAATGAGACAGTGAGAGTTCCTAAAAACGTCCAATGTCCAACAGCAAGCAACAAAGGAAAACAGAAGAAGCCAACATGGAGTATAAAAAATATATACAGTGGTACCTCTACTTACGAAATTAATCCGTTCCAAAAGCCGTTTCGTAACTGGAAAATTTCGTAAGTAGAGA
>JAEANM010001646.1:0-26937 GCA_017656035.1 Myanophis thanlyinensis
TTCAACTCCCAGAATTCCCCAGCCAGCTTGGCTGGCTGGGGAATTCTGGGAGTTGAAGTCCAAACATCTTAAAGTCGCCAAGGTTGAGAAACATTGATTTAAGAGGTTTTCAACCTGTCCAATCCTGATCTCCCCTCCCTTAATTCCTCAGATTTTTCTCCCTGCCCCATAGTTTGGCAAATGAGTCCAGGAAACAACTTGGAAAGGAGGTGGAACTCTTGTGTTCCTAAATCCCCAAAGGGGGAGCAATTTTCTAAAAAGGCATTTGATCCATTTTTGGAAGCAAATGGCTTGGGGGAAGGTCCCACTGTCAACTCTTCTGGAGCTTTCCAGGCAATCAAATTTCCTTCGAAGAAAAGTAAATAGTCCAAGCAGTCAACAGGATGTGGCCTTTAAGACAGTTGTAGGCCAGAAAACCTGCTGGGAAAATTGACCCAGAGTGAGAAAAAAATCATTCAGTTGTGGAATTGGGTGATCTAAGGCAGGGGTGGGCAATTGTGGCTCTTTTATGACTTGTGGACTTCAAATCCCAGAATCCGTGGGCAAAGCAACCTAAATAAAATGGAGGAAACATTTGAAGTGTTAAGGGTTCAGATGTTTTCACAATGTTTTCTCCATTTTATTTAGGTTGCCTTGCCCAGGGATTCTGGGATTTGAAGTCCACAGGTCATGACCCCTGGCTTAACCTTTACAATTACACCTCAAAACATTTCCTCATTTGATTTAGGTTGCCTTGCCCAGGGATTCTGGGATTTGAAATCCACAGATCATAAAAGAGCCACAATTGCCCACCCCTGATCTAAGATGTTGGGAGCAAAAGTTAGCAAAAATCCATGGTTTTGATTAAGAATGGTTTCCCTTATAATCTTTGCCCCTCACTCAGAGTGTTCCTATTTCTTGCTTAGGTGTGGCCCAAGGAAACCAGGCGATATTGGAGGGGAGGGGGGGTTATTTCCTGCCCATATGACTTATTAACTGGTTGTATGTGTGTGTGAAGGCAGCTGGTGACCTTTTGAATGACAAAAGCTTTGGGTGGGTGGAAGGGAAAAGGGTGAGAGATCCTGTTTTATTGTTCCCCCCAGTGGCCTCTCCCCTTAGGAATGCATGAGAATAAGGGTGGTAGTGGTGGGAAGTAGCCCTACTTGTATCTGTAGGGGTAGTGCCATGGCTCCAGGGATTGTATTTGTGTCCCCTGGAAGGAAGTTCTTACAGGCTTCTCTGGAAAAGTCCTCCCGGTTGCAGCTCTGAGTCCTTAAATAGCCCTAGCCAAAACATTCCAGCTCAGAATAGGATGTATTTTATGGTTTCCTTCTTCTAAGGAACATTGGAAAGGCAGTGGTCATAGCCCCCCTCCTCAAATATAATTTAAACATTTTAAAAACCTTGTGTTATAGAGGAACAGAAAGCCCTATATTTTTTAAACAGTAGATTTGCTAATTACTGAAACTAACAGGGATGATGAAAAAAAACAACCCACGAGTCTTGAGATAAATTATAATTGCTAACATAAAGGAGGATGTCTTAAAAATAGAAATGATTCACGGAACAATTCTTCTGGCATTTAATGCTAGAAAATCATGTTTAAAATAGACAAAAAGTCAAAATAAGCCAATACAATTTCAAAAGACATTTGTAGTCATTCAACAACTGATTAGTTCTTTTTGCATCTTGGCTTCATTTGTATTTCACTTCAGTTGAAATCAGGGATGATTAGCAAGAATTGGGGCTTTAAATTGTAATGTTTATTATCTAATTACTCATTTACCATTGTTGGAATTCTTGTAGTTAATTCCCAGCCCTTATAGAAGCCCCATGTCCTTCTGATTCCTGGAAATGCTTGATGTTGCAATGCAGTTTTGCTAAAAAAAAAATCTGCCAAAGTTGGAACTAGTTGGGGAAGGGCTTGGAAAATGGAGGACTTAGGTTCTTTATAGGCACAGACTCAGCCAGCTAGAGGAGAGAGCAAGTACCTTTTTGAGATTTTGGTTTGTTGTTTCATGGCCTGGGCTTCTCCTGGGCCATGCTAAACAAAGCTAGAATTAATTATGAACATTTGATTAATTTACCTAACTTGGTGTCCCAGGTTTGGTTTGTAATGTATACAGTCCTGTTTTTAGTTATATAAATTCAAGATTTTTTTTTCATATTGGGAGTTGATTCTATTGAACAATTACATGCGATTAATTTTCAGCTTACTGCTCTGGGAATAGTGTATTTTTGCAACAATGCTGTTTAAAATTCTTGTCAGCAGGTAGAGTTCCTACAAAGGAAGGGAAGTTGGTAAAAAATATGCTTTCTAATGCTTTATTTTTCAGAATGTTAAGAGGACATTGTATACACATTTCACTGCATTTCATACCATGTATGACTGACTGCATGTGATGAATAAAATTTGATTTGATTGGGGAATTGCTACATTTAGCATTACAGAAGCTTCAGAACTGGGGAGGAGGGGTGTCTTTCCTGTTACTTTTCTAGCTTCTTTCCACTAGGTTTTTTTGGGGGAGGGAAACTGCCGGATTTAATTGAGATCTAACCAAGAGAATGCTAAGTATTTTGCTGGATCAGCCTTCTTCATAGAATTACTCTACTGTTATGTGCATTTTAGCCACTTTTATTATAACATCTCCTCCTGTGGCTTATGAAGCAAGAAATCTTGATCCATTAAGATCCTTGGACCGGTTGATATAATTTAATAAATCAATAAATAAAATAATGGAGGAGGAAGAAGGATGATGGCCTTGTACTTAAAAGCCTTCTCAGTGTGGACATTTCTGTAGGACAAGGTGAAATTACTCATACTAATAATTAATGTGGTGGAGAAGAGCATTGCATTACTGTATGAATGGTAGAACTTGCTGTCCCTGGGAAGATAAAATCACAATTTAGAGAGTGCTTGTTAATGACATTTGACGAAACTCAGATGAGGGTGATGTGTCCATCCTTGTGCTCCATGATTTCTCAGCAGCTTTCACTAGCATCAATCATGATTCAGCTAGGGATGATGGGCACCATATTATGGTGTTTCTGATTTGTTGGTTGCAATAGGTATTGGTGGAAGGAAGAGGTCATAACTACAGACTGTCATTTGCAGAATGTCTCAGGTTGAAAGTCACCTTTGTGTTTAACACCTGCATGAAACTTCTAGGTGAGCTCATCCTTTGGAGATTCAATATGACCAGCATGGCAATGATACCTAATGATATGTCTTGATACAGAGCCATCCACATGATTATGGTCCATGTCCTGTCTGCAGGACAGTGTCTGGAGAATGTTCGAATCAGACTTGGGCTGAATTCTAACAAGATTTAGTCCTTGTGAATACTTGGGTTCCTCAGTTCCCAGGATTTTCCATCTTAAATTCTGAATGGAGTAGAACGTTTGACACTGGTGTGTACTTTGGAGCCAGGAGGCAACTTTTACCAAGAAGGCCTTTGAAAAGATTCATTTAGTGTGTCTGTAGTGCCCATTCCTAATTTAGGATCCCTTTAGATAGTCACTCATGCCCCAATCATTCCAAAAACGGACTCTTGCAACGTAGTCTATATTGGACTGCCCTTGAATACCACTCAAAAGCTATACCAGGTCCAGAATGTGGTGGTGTGAGCAGTGATGACATGCTATGGCGTGCTCATAGGGCAGCCCAGCTCTGCAGAGAGCACTGGTTGCCAGTTGACTTCCTCCTGACTATCACCTATAAATCCTTTCATGACATAAATCCTTTCATGACCTGGTTATTTGAGGGACAATCCTTCTCTGATGGTTTCTGCCCACCAGGTACCCTTGATGAAATAAAATTATTTCTAGGTCTAGGAAGCATGGCTGCTCTATTGCAGGACCTGCCCTCTGGAATGGCATTCCCCCAGAATGGCTTTCTATCCTGATCTAGTTCTGAAGCTCTGTGACAAGCTGCCTGGTGTGTGGTCAGTCAGCTAAGTAGCCTTGTGCAGGGTTTTTTTTTTAAATTGTCTTGACAGGGTTTTTAAGAGTAATAATATTCACCATCACCCTGAAAGACATACTGCTGATCAGCCCCAGCTCCTAACATGGTATGCATTGTTGTGCATTGACAATAAAGGATTGAATTGATGTGTTCTTTTGCAGCCCATGTATGTTGCTCTGTGCAACTTGAGTGTTCTCCCAGGCCCTGAGAAGGGTGCTTGTTGGGCTGTTTGTAGGCTCCTTATTTTCCTTGATATATACCGTATACTGTAGTGCATTGGTACTCAACTGCTTTGAACTGTTTTGAACTTCATTGAATTTAGTACTCAATCATTTCAACACGAAATTTTTGTCCTGGTCTGGTATTCATCATTTGTTTGGTAGTCGGCATACAAGCTAGGGCTTGTCAATATCGACTGCCTACATTATCTCTTACGGGAAAATTTTTTTTTGGTACTCATCAGTTTTGGTACTCATTGTGCCTCCTGGAACCAATTAATGATGACTACCAATCTATTACTGTAGTTTTGCTTCAGGATGTGCATGATCTGTTTTTTCTATTTTGTTATGATCTGGAGTCAGACAGCCTATAAATTGTATGAATAAAATTGACCCAGAAGTTGGGAGTTCTACTAGTTTGGCAATTTTTGGTGGTTGTAGAATATTTATCAAATGCATTTGCTGTCTGTTTCACTATTGAGTGACTCCAGAAGTAGAAAATGGACTTTACACAAAAGAGGATTTTGTGTTAACAAATATGCTGTAAACTTTCCAGAAGTAATTTGTATGGCAGCTAAAACAAAATCTTTTGCCACCTTAGAAACTAACAATGTAATATGGTGGAAGCTTGTGGGGGGAAGGGTGGTGGCAGGTGCTTAACATTGACAGATGAATAATAACATCCTTAGCTACAGCTATATGCATATAGTGGGAGGGGAAGCTGTGAGTGGTGAAAAAGAGACACCCCAAAAGTAGGCATGATCCAAATGAAGCTAGAAGGCATGGTAGGTTCCTTGGTAACCAGTCATGAAATTACCAATTCTTCGGTAATCAAGCATTCATAATCACAAACTCAGTTTCATTGTGTTTTTTGAGTACAGGTAGTCCTCAATTTAGAAACAGTTGTTTAATGACCATTCAAAATTATGACAAGCTCAAAGTTACTTATGACTCATCCTTGAAGTTACAACTGCTGCACAGTCAGGTGATTGCATTGCAGGAAATTGGCTTGCATTTATGAATGATTATAGCATCCTGATGTCACACGATCTCATTTTGCTGTGTTTTTTGCTGTCTTCCCAAAAAACCTATCCATTAATTAGGTGGGCTATTAAAAAAATTAAATTGGGAAAGTGGATACTTCCCCTCTCACACTTTCTGTATAAGGTCAATTTCCCAAAGGTGGGTAATAATTGCCATTGGTCACCTAAAAGCCTGATTTGGGAACCCTTGTTAAGAAGGTTGTCGGTGATGTTAGGAGAGAATAATTTGAAAGAATGCAGTGGCCAACCTCAGTTGCAATGGTACCAAGCAACATGGACATATCCAGATGGTAACCAAGAATTATCTTCGAGGGAAGCTCTACCTTTAATTTTTGTCAGCAGTGAATCACATTTCATTCATTCCTCTGCACGCCACTGAATTTTGTATTACTCTCTCAAATGCTTAGTTTTTTGAAAGAACATTTTTAGAAATTGTATTTGATTACCAATAGTGGTACCATATATCACTTTATTACATGCTGTACTATGTTTCCTGGTGTGCCAGTTGATTGCTATTGCTTTCATTATAGCCCTCTTGGTCTCTGGTCCTTTTGATTCCTTTGGCTGTTGCGCTTTGACAGCTCTTCAATATTCCCTTTATACATAAATGCCTCATTCCTTTCATCGAATAGAAACCACAATTAACCAGAGCCAGTAGTCAGAAGGTTTCAAATAAAGTAGCATGTGTTGATCTCAGCCTTTTTTTTCCTTCGTCCTCTATTTTATCTAGTGTGGTGTGACCCATGTCTTCATTTGATATTTGATTTGTCTCTACAGCCGTAAGATCAGCTCATTATTTTTGAAGTCAAAGCCAGCTTTGTATGAATGCAAATGCAGCTTGTTTTTCCTCTAAGGCACTAATATAACAGATGGGAAACGAGCAGGAGAAACAAGCAGGGGAATTGGGAGTCTGTATCAGTAACATACCTTGTAGGAGATCTTTTGAAAACACCTGTGCCAAGTCTTGACTGCAACTCCTGCCAAAACTGGCGAGTTTTAGTCAGTCTAGGAAGCTATGCATGGTTGGACCTGACTAGGCTTGATTAATTGGTATGAGACAATCACCCAAGGGAATTCCTAGGTTGTAGAAAGTCAAAAGTTCCAGAAGAAGATTTCATACTATTGCCAAGAAAACGTCACGAACAGGTTCACAGTGCCATTAAAAACTTCAGAACATCTTTGACTTTGCCATCTTCTACGTTAAAGTGAATCATATTATTGCTATATCTGCTATGGCACCATCTCTTCCTCTGCTTTTAAGCAAACATGGCGATGGGCATTAACTACGTAAGTCTGAATACACATTTATGCATGTTGTGCATATGTTGGAGGTGGGCCGGCCTCTGTGTCTACTTGTGCATTGGTTAATAGTTGAATAAACCTGTAGCATCTTGTAAATGATGACCACCACTTGGCATGTTTTCTCTCTTTTTTACTTTCAGGTGGCTACGAAAGATTCCAGTCAGAATATCCAGAATTCTGCACAAAAACGAAATCTCTTACAGCAGCCTCTACTTTGGCACCCATGGAGCATCTGGACCATAGCTGCAGTTCCTGTGGGACTCCGCAGCACGATCAGGTAGGCTGGCTTCTCTACACTTCAAAGCTGTCTGCTGTCTGAGGCAAAAAGCTTCCTTTTATTTATTGATTGCATCCATACATCCCTCTGGTGATAGACACGGGGGTTCTCCTCTTGAGTTTAATTTAATCGTGCTTGGCGGTGAGTCATATATGATGCAGAACAGCATCCAAGGTAAAATGGTGTTTTTTATAGTTATAAAATCCTAAAATCAAGACAGTATTTTTCTGTGTAAAGCTGTAGGAAGTTTCGCAATCCTTCCAGAGATGTTAAGGTTCTTATCTGGTAATATAAAGCAAAAAAAAAAAAAAATCATTTTCAGAACTGATGAAACTTCTGTTGGCTGATAGAGTTATGAGAGTTGAGCACAAATAGTTGTAGGAAGGACACTGAAGGAACACATGGGCTGGAATTTCAGGTTCTCCAAATCTACAAGGGCAAGTTGTTATACTTTCCTCTAGTATTATGGAAGATTCTCCTTTTTTTTGTATCTCCCTTGTGAGATAGATTGACCTGAGATGTAGATTAGTCCCAAGCCACCCAGTGAGTTCTGTGGTCAAGTGGGGATGGGTTTTCCCATCTTCCCATTTTATTGTACTTTTTCTTTTCTTCGCTTCTGCTTTTTGAAATGATAGATCCAGATGTGCTCCTGATGGGTGCATGGTGATGCAGATCTGTAAATCTCTGCATGCGCTTTTTAGTGCAGCAAAGAAAATGATCAGGACCGGTGTATCATGCATTGATGTTCTTGGTTGGACCCATGGTTTGTGTCTTGTCCTTCTAATGAACATATGGTTGTGGACTAGATATGGTTTATTTTGGGAAGCACCGTTGTCTCTAGAGTTAGAGAGCCAGATTAAGTGAAGAGTAAGGGATATGATGTGAGACGGTTCCTGAAGTTGGGAATCAGTTGGGATTGTTGCTGCTGTAGCAGCCTCCCTGCCTGAGGTCTTTGAATCAGTCTCCCAAGCTAATGATTTATTTATTTATTATTTAAATTTCTAAACCGCCACTCTCCTGAGGGACTCGGGGCGTGTACAACCATCTAAAAAAGGTAATGACGAACAACAGTTAGAAACAAATCTAAAATATAAGATTAAATAGTTAGCAGTTATAAAATTAAAAATTTAAAAAACCCAATCAACCCCAAAATTAATGTTTGGCCAGACTGGCCTATTAAAACAAATGGGTCTTTAATGCGCGCTGGAAGGTCCGCAGGTCTGTAATGGTCCGGATCTCTAGGGGCAATTCGTTCCAAAGGGAGGGAGTCCTCATAGAGAAGGCTCGAACCCTCGGGGCTGCCAGACGACAACATCCAGGCAATGGAACCCCAAGGAGGCCTGCCCTGTGGGAACGCACTGGCCAGCGGGAGGCTGATGGTGGCAACAGGCGGTCCCGTAATGATTGTAGGAGATTTCTCTGCCCTTATTGCATCTGCAGGCAGTAACACAATGGTCTTGTTTATGTGACCAGAACCGTCCTTGGAAAGGAGGACTCTGAGGTTTATAGGGATTTGGGCCTTCTGGATGATTTTATCATCTTTGGTGTAAGATGGGATGGTACTGGCCAAACAGACTTGGTGTGCAATCTGGGGGATCCTTCTAGAATCATGGCTCCTGAGTTGGCAATCATAGCTAGGAGGGCCTTTGTATTCCAGATGCAGCCTTCCTTGCATCCTGAGGCTCTAGTCACATTTACTCATGCCGTGGTCCTCTGTAGAATGAATGATTGCAATACACTGTAATTCCCTTGAAAAGTATTTAGAGGCTTTAGCTAGTGCAGAAAGTGGCTGCACCGTTATGCCTGCCTTTGTTTGGCATAAATTACATATCTTTTCCGTGAGCTCAGCCAGTTGCCAGTTTGCATTTGGGTGCAATCCAAGATGCTGGACTTGACCTTTAAAGCCCTACATACCCTGGGACAAAGTTATTTGAGGAACTACCACCTCCTAGTTACATCTACCTATTTCATCAGGTTGAGCAGCAGAGGTATGCTACCAGTCTCATTTACTAAGTAACATATATCTGGTGGGACCAAGACAGTATGCCTTCTGTACTGTGGAACATCATGTGACTGCAGGGAGCATGTGATACTCCTAACATTGAGAATGGGTTGCAACTTGGGGGAGATTTCATCATAACTTTGCATGGTTGATAAGTGACTGGATATTAAACAAGGATTACCTGTATTGTATGAGAGTATTGCCTTGCAGCTGATAGAGATTGAATCAATAAAATTAAAACATGGCCTCCTGAGCAGGGTATTTTATAAAGATATGATACTTTTTCATTAACCTCTTCTAGACTCTTCTTGTATGCTACCTTTTAGCTTGCCAAATTTATGCTAAGAACTGAAAAGAAAAAGGTATAGGTAGATAGCCCTGAATGATTTCATTCAGTTATGAAACTGAGATAAAATAACTTGCAAACTAAAAACCACACAGCAAGATGTATGTTATTTTACATCAAGGTGTGTGTATGTGTGTGTAGTGTATTTATGCAGATGTACTGTTAATCATAATAAAGTATCTTAATTACAACAGCATCAACAAAAACAAAGACTAGGATTGCTTTAAGATGGCTTCAATTCTGGCAAACACTGGCTTACTAACGGAGTTCCTTGTGCAATTTGGAGGGTAAACGATTTTTGTGGTTAATTGGAACTTTGTGAGCTTTCTCTGCCTAGTAGTAGAAATTCTAGCCCACAAGTATTTTAAGGTTCAGGGTGCCATAAATCTGCATACTTTCCAAAAAGGAGAATGTATTGAGTGACATCATGTTCAGAGGACAAGAGAGAGAAGGAATTTATCTCCAAAATCCTTATATTTTGGGATAAAACTACCGTGTTTCTCCCCAAAGATGCCCCACCTAGAAAAGAAGCCCTATCACATTTTTCAGCGCATGTGATAAAATTAAGCCCCGCCTACAAAATTAGCCCTAATTAAGACCCCCACCAGGTTGCAGGGGGTTGGGTGAGGCGCACAGATAAAAATGAAGCTGGGGGTGGTGGTGGAGCTGCCCTGCTTACCAGGCCTTACATACCGACCCCTGCCTCACTTTCTTCTGTGGGTACTTCTGCTGCTGCCACTTGCACACATCACCCCAGCCTCCATTTCGCCTTTCCGGAAAGTCTCTCTGCAGCCAATAATAGAGCTCTGGGGCGATGCATGCAGGTGGAGACAAGCAGCAGCAGAAGAAGAAGACACGCGTGCATCGCCCCGGCCTCCGTTTTTATTTCAGATGCCTCATTTGTGACAAAAAGCCATGGTGGTGCAGTGGTTACAATGCAGTATTTGAGGCTAACTCACTACTCACTCCAGGAGTTTGAATCTGGGCGATTCAGGGTTGACTCAGCCTTCCATCCTTCCGAGGTTGGTAAAATGAGGACCAAATTGTTGGGGGCAATATGCTGACTCTGTAAACTGCCTAGAGAAGATTGTAAAGCACTGTGAAGCAGTATATAAGTCTAAGTCAGGGGTGTCAAGCTCTATTTCATTGCAGGCCGCGTCAGGGTTGTTTTTGACTTCGGGGGGGACAAGGTGGGTGTGGCCAGCGCAATGTCATTCGTGTCGGGGGCACCTTTGGTGGCCCAAGTGCTCTGCCAGTGAAAACGGACTCCCGAACTGCATTTCTGGCTGTGGCAGCCTCCTGAACCCTCTGCCAGCAAAAACGGAGCCCAGGAGGGCCACACGGAGCCCGGCAGGGCCACACATGGCCCTTCCAAGTTCCACTTTTGCTAGCAGAGGCACCGTGGACTGGCCCTTTGCTGTTTCCAGGGCGGCCCTACAGGCCAGATCTAAGCACTGCATGGGCTAGATCCAGCCCCCGGGCCTTGAGCTTGACATCCCTGGTCTTAAGTGCTATTGCTATTGCTATCTTCTGCCAGTCTCAGCACTTCGAGTGGAGGAATCCACTGATAATAGATGAAACCCTTTCTAACTTCTAGTACTGCAGACCACTGTACTGGCTTGGTCTGAGCTTAGCACACTGAACCAAACCTGCAGTGCAGAGTTAGGTACAAAGAATAACAGTACTGCCATTAAGAAAGTGATAAAGAACATTCCAAAGTTATTTGCTAGCAGGTATGAAAGTTTATTTTCTGTCAGCAACTGATATGGAGCCTTGGGTATGTTTCACAGCAGCTGTCTGTCCAAAAACTGATTAGGACTTACATGTTCACTGTGACTCAGCATGCTGGGACTTCTAAATAAAATCTAAGAAGGCATTTTTGCTAGTGCCCGTTTTTGTGCTGTCATCTTAACTACAAAGTGCAGAATATAAATATATTGATTCTCCAGTTTTGGTTTAGGGGCGGGGTTTTTTGAATATTAAACATGAGGGGGAAAATATCAGAATGGTGGACAAATTTCTGTAGTTCATGGTTGGCAATCTAGAAATGTAATTTAACTGCAAACAACAGACATTGTATTGCGACAATCTCTGATTTTTGGACTGAAACATAGGTGTGAAAAGAACATGTTGCAGTCTGTACAGTTAAAGCACAATTTAGTTATTTATGATCTTGAGGTTAGTGAAAAGAAGCCATAAGTGAGTGAAGACTGTTGGCTGGTTGGGACAACATTTTCTGAGTTGTCAGAGAGCATCTGGACTCCGATTCCATCTTCTCTTAGCAGGGTAGGCAAGTTCCTTTATTGCAGAACTTCATATTTAATCTTCTATATAAATATTCTCTAAACAGAAAATATTTTTTAAAATTAAATTATGAAATAACGAAGAACTAAAGCGATATGGAAATGGATTAGCAGGTGCAAACAACAAGTCATAATTGAATGTTAAAAAAATTAGATTAGCAAGATGAGAAAATTTCCCAGTGGAGAACACTCCATGTGCATCCAGACAGGAGCCCACAGAAGCTCAGGCGATGTCCTTTTTGAAAGAATTGGTGAGATGTTGACCAGTGTCCAGTGTGTTATGGGTTTTTGTGTGTGTGTTTTTCTTGTTTCTTACACTGTCCCCCTTTTTTCACTTCTTCCCTCTGGCGTAGGGTGGCCCAGTGGAAATCTTGCCTTTCCTCTTCCTTGGCAGTGCTCATCATGCAGCTCGGAGGGACATGTTAGAAGCCTTGGGAATCACGGCCTTATTAAATGTTTCATCAGACTGCCCCAACCACTTCGAAGGACACTTTCAATATAAGTGCATTCCAGTAGAAGATAACCACAAAACTGACATCAGCTCCTGGTTCATGGAAGCCATCGAATACATAGGTAAGATAATGGTAAAGTATGGCATGTTGGTGGAGATGATTGGATTTTATTTTATTTTATTAAATTTAAACCACCTAATAGCTATGGCCCTGGACAGTTTACGACAAAGCATACTAAAAATTTGAATAGAAACATAAACAACAGGTAAAATGTTTGGAGTAGTGATTAAAGCATCAGGTTAGACGTGGGAGACTGTGAGGTCTAGCCTTAATTTAGGCACAAAACCAGCTGGGTGACCTTGAGCTATTTCCTTTCCCTCAACCTTGGGAAGCAGATAATGGCAAAGGACTTCTGAAAAACCTTGTCAAGAACACTTGCGGCTGCTTGAACAGGTGGTCATCAGGAGTCAAGACTGACCCACGAGTGCGCATGTGCATACAAGCACACAAAGGCAAAGAAACCATCATATAAACTAGGCAGCTGCAGGGCAGCCATTCTGCACCTAAAAACCTACCAATGAAAAGCCAATTAAAAAGTTTTGTGAAAACACTTGCCTGCCTGAATGGTGCTAATGTGTGCACCAATCAAGTCTTAATGGGGAGCAATTCGATAAATGGGGAGGGGGGCTGTTGCCGAAGGAAAAATGTGGACTGCCACAATTGGATGCGAGTTGTAGAGCCCAAGTTTCTAATCTTAGAACTGTATTCTTCAGGCAGCATTTGGCTGTCCATTTTCTAGTTCAGGTTGCAGAAGTGCAACTTACACCATGCCATATGCTTTTTGTGGATGCGACACTTTCTTTGTATACACCAGAAGATGCTCTTTTTAAAAAAGCAATGTTCTCAACAGCTTTACTGTCGCATGTTAGCTAGATCTCTTTGAGCCTAGTCTTTTTGTCTTCCTATTACATCTGCTCTTTTGCTGCGTCAAACAGAACAAGAGCCCCAGAGTGCTGTTCCTGGGCACGGCGGGAAGGAAAAAGCTAGAGTTTCATTAGCAGTAAAAGCTTTGGTTCTCCAACTTTCTAACAAAGTATGCTTTATGTGGAGAGAGAGAGAGAGAGAGACTTTTCTTCACTCTGCTGTTGCTTTATTGGTTGGTTGGCCGTTCATTCATATTTGATTTGTATAGCCACCCATCGCAATCCAATGGACTCAGGGAGGAGTTAACTTGATAAGCGCAGCAGAATTGTTGCATATTACCAGGAGCTTCACTTAAGGGCAAGACTTAAGTTCTTCAGGAAATTCAGAACTGAGCTTGAATATAAAGGAAGCTATTCTCCAAGTTTCTTGGAAAGATTTGCTTTCCGAAACAAATGAGGGAGATCTTCCCAGTCACTATTCATTCCTCTATTCTTGTGATGTGAACAATGAGAGAGAGAGAGATTCAGTTTAAATGTATCTTGCCCTTCCTTTAAAAAAAAAACCCAAAACCTTTCCACATAAGAAAAGCTGATTCCTGTGACTTTGGATATTTGTATATCCCTAACTACCGGTAGGCATATGTAGCATCTTCCCTTGCTTCCAGACATTTGTTCACATATTTTGAAAGGATTGTCATAGTGTAATTAATATTTGTTTTAAAGAGCACCTTCCACATGCTGTAAAAGATGTTAACTCAAATGCTCTCTTTTTATTTATTAGATCAATTTGCATAGGCGCCTAATTTGCCAGCCACTCAGGGTGGCTTTATGAAATGATCCAATAAATAAAGTGGGGGCAGGCGAGATTTCCAAGGGCCATGGGGAAGGAATTGTGGCTTGCAGCTCCGCAGTTGGGTCAGAGTTGCATTTTAAGGGTTGAAATGTGCTAATGCTTCTGCTCTGCTCCCCTAGATGCCGTTAAGGTGTGCCACGGACGGGTGCTTGTGCACTGCCAAGCTGGCATCTCCCGATCAGCCACCATCTGTTTGGCTTACCTAATCATGAAGAAGAGAGTCAAGCTTGAGGAGGCCTTCGAATTTGTCAAGCAACGTCGGAGCATCATCTCTCCAAACTTCAGCTTCATGGGTCAACTGCTTCAGTTTGAATCCCAAGTGCTGACCACCTCGTGTGCTGCTGAGGCTGTGAGCCCCTCAGGAACGCTAAGAGAAAGGGGGAAGAGCTCCTCCACACCTACGTCCCAGTTCGTTTTCAGTTTCCCTGTCTCTGTGGCAGTGCATTCCACTTCGGGCAGCCTTCCTTATCTGCATAGCCCTATCACCACCTCTCCCTCCTGCTAGAGTAAGCCTTTGGGGTTACACCTAGGGACCTCAAAGGACACAATCCTACAACCCCATTGGCAATCACTGTAGGCAATAAAAAACTCTGCCCCCCCCTTCCCCTACAGCCAAATGGAGTGCACCAAAGACGGAGCAATTTATGGTCAATGTTGCAGCTGGAACGGAACCTTGTGGGACGATGGGTTCTGGCATGTCCTTTCTTGGCAAGACGTTTTACCTCATTTTCTAAAACTATATAAAATATTAAAAAGCTTGAAGTTTTAAAGTCCTGATAATGTTTTTGGGTGTTGGGGAGGGAGAAGGCAAAAGAAAGTCAGAGGCTCAAATGTGGTTGAACATCAGTCTTGAGTTGAGTTAATCTGACCAGTGCTCCCAATATTTTGGACTATAGATTCCAGAATTTTCAGCCAGCATGAACATACAGTCTCCAATTATGAGAGGGAGCAGGTTGTAATATCTGTGTATGTGTGAAGAGCCTGCTAGGGCAAGGCACACTTCAAAAATGATCAGGAAGGAAAGCTTTGGGTCTTATGGGAGCAGAATCTCTGCTTTTTTTTATTGAACCACCTTGTCTTTTTCAGGCTTCTGCATGAGCAATAGTTACATCAAATAAAGCAGCTATTAAAAATAGCTGCACCTTTTGTTCTCTTGAAGCCAGAATCAAGGGCCGCTTTAACAGATGCACAAGAAGTCTTGAATTTAGACAAGGTCCAAAATAAGGTGTCCAATCTGGTTTTGAAGTGTGCATTCTCCTAGTGCCTGCACCTGATCACCTTGTATCAGCAGCAAGCCCCGGGATGGACGTATTTTTATTAAAGTGCCTGGCTTTTTGGAGTTCTTGATTGGAATTTATAACATATCCTAGTCTCATCCATTTTGCTGAGCCGAGGTTTTGCATAAAGAGAAGAATTGAAGGCTCACTGTGAACTGACTTTCAGATTCCTTCCATGTGTCTGAAACCAATTTAAAATGAAAAAAATAATGGATTCGGATTTATGAACATAGGGAAGACATTGTTTTTTGAGACAACTTGGGAAATGCCAGTAAACCTGGAATTGCTTTCCCTCCCAGCTTTTGCCTCTGAGAGTGACATGACAAGAACAGGATCTCCATTCATGCTTATCTTGGATTCTTGGTTCCTGATTATGCCTCTCCGGTGTGATAACTTGATCAGCCCCAAGTTAGTGACCTGTGGCCCTTGTTTCTCCTCTTGCGGGGAAGGAAGCCTTTTGTACCATCCGAATAATAGTAAACGGGCTTCACTGACACAAATGGACAGACATGTTTTTTTCTTCGCCTAACACAGGCCAGATCTCTGCATGCCAAGCGGTTTAGTGTCTTGAGACATCAGGGAAAAAAGCATCTTATTTAGTGGGGCAAGAGTAAAGCTGGTTTCCAAGCAGTGTCCCCAACAGTGAGCTCCCAAAGAGGCTCAAGTCTCATAAGGTCCAGTCAGCATAGCCCAGGGCTGGGTAATTATGGTTCATTCATGACTCGTGGACTTCAACTCCCAGAATTCCTGAGCCATTCCATGCTGGCTCAGGAATTCTGGGAGTTGAAGTCCACGAGTTATGAAGGAGCCATAATTGCCCACCCCTGGTATAGCCAACTTTTAAGGATAATAGAAGCTGTCAGAATATTTGTTGAGAATCTGATTAGGAAAGGCTGAATCTTCCCCAGGCATGCTGGCTGGGGAATTCTGGGAGTTGAAGTCCACACTTCATAAATTTACCATGGCTGAGCAACACTGCTCTGTAAAATAATCCTTCACGTGGATCCTCAAAGTGGATGTAAGTGTTGCACTCTCCCTCCCCAGGAATCCTACATAACGTGGAAACTAAGGCCTTTACAGCAACCTTAAGAGAAAAGGCATGTAGAGAGATATTTTTTCTTTGAGAGAAGGATACCAGCCTGTAAGATTCCTAGGTAGCTTCGGTTCAGACCAAACTCCTCCAATTTACTGCTGAGGCCAATTTTAAGTAGGGCTTTTGAGCAAAACATACAATTACTACTGGGATTTCGCCCTCGTTTCTTTTGAGGTATAGCCTCACTCTGTAAAATTGGGCTACACTCAATAAAAGCACCTGGCCTTTCTCCAGTCCTGCTTTGCTGTCCCCACCCCAAATTGGACCCATCACGTTATGCCAAAGATAGCCACATGAATCTTTTACATTTAAGCTAGTCTTTCAGAATAGAATGGTTTCATGTTTTGTTCCTTGATGGTTATATAGCTTGGGAGAATTTACTCTGAAGAGATCTTTGACTTCCTGAAAGATTAGCTTATTTTTACTGTAGCACGTCAGGTGCCTATGGATGATAAAAGTGTTTTCACCGCCTCCTGTGGGTACAATATGGGAAGTTTGCACACCCCTTTGAACATGACTTGGCCTTCCCTTCAGTCAAGTTTTTGATACCACACCCAACCCAATTGTGTATATTTTATATAGGATGTCTAAAATGCATGTGGTTTTTTTTTAGATTGTGACTATGTTTAATTTATTGCTTGATAATTAGTTGAAATAAATTTTCAGCTGTGGTTACCTTTCATAATGAAAATTAAAAGGCTCATTCATTCTTTGTGTACTTACGATGGTTGCAGTGTCCTAGAGTCATAAGATCATCTCCTAACAAGCAAAATCAATGAAGACAAATTCACTTAACTGTGTTACTAACTTAATTGCAGTGACTCACTTGACAATTGTGACAAGAAAGGTAGTAAAATGGGGCAAAATTCACTTGTCTTGCTTTAGCAACCAATTTTGTGCTCAATTGTGCTTGTAAGTTGAGGACTACACGCATTGGTTTTGCATTCAAACCAAAGCAGACTTTCTTATTATCGGGAGATTTTTTTTCTATTTAAAATGGGATATTAAAAAAACATGCTTTTGAATGATACTTTACAGAGAATTTAGGAAGTTTCAAACAATGTTTTTGTAGCCTGCAGGCCCAATGGAGGTTGATTGCAGGGATTTTTAAAATGTATTTCCCACCTTTCTCAAGTGCTCAAGGTGGTTTTGCTTTATTCCAAGCAAATTTGAGTAGAAAGATACAATTTCATGTTCATTTGTGAAACATGTTTATAAGGAAACAATATCAGTAGTCCCCAACCTTTCCGGCTTGGCAGACTGGTATGTGTTTGTGGAGGGGAGAAGATGTGTGCCACTCATACAAGTGGAGCTGCATGCACTCATCTACCACTTGTGTGGCCCAGTTCTGAACGGTTCATGGCCTGCTACTGGGCACAGCTGTGGGTTGGGAATCCCTGGTTTATATAATGAGAAAACCAGGAATACGTCTGGCCAAATACATGATGCACTAAAATACATAGTGTTTCTATCTGTGTAGATAGGAATATGATGAACAAAAGGCATTTTGAAGAGAAGATGAAATAGTAAGCTAAGAAGGAAATCTCAAGATTGCTATTACGACCCACACCACTAACTACTATTACAGATTAGTTCCATGGTTAATGTCATAATAAAAGTACAAATGTTTAAGTACTAAAAAAGTTTATTGATTCTGTCATGTACTATATGTTTGACATTAAGTGAAAGCACAATAAGAACTTAGTTGTTACATTGGCTTTATGCAAAATTCCATCACAATGTTAAATTAAGAGAACCTAACCCTTAAGAAAAAAAAGGAAATAACTAACTCCAACTCACAGACAATGAAGAAACCATACTGAGACTTCATATGTTCTATTGACAAAAGAAATCAAGACTACCAGGCTAGCTATGCAAGTAAGTTATACAAGATTTTTAAAATGCAAAGCTAATACTTTAAAGCCTATTAGATAAAGGTCATCAACCTATATAAACAAAATCATGAATTCTGAAAACTTGCAGGAAGTTTTGAAGGCATTATAAATAAATTAAAAAATATTGTTGAAATTGCACTATAAACAAAGCCTTTAAAACCTTTTACCAATAACTTTTTCCACAGAACCAGTACACAAAAACATCTATTTTATGATTAATAAATTACAAAAATGGTGGTCAGTGGCATACAGATATTTAGATGCATATTTTGTCTTTTTTTCTTCAAACCTACACATTAAAAGTAACATGACTAGAAGACAGAAAGAGGAAAATGCAGTTCTGTTCCATAAACAAGCAAATGCTATAATGTATTTGTTAGCTGCTACAAGACTTTGTTTTGATTCAATAGATGTTGTACAGCTACTTTGAAATCTGTTGTTTCCCTCGTTTTCCCCATCTAATAAAGCATGAAGGAAACTCACAACTCTTGTGCAAAGCACAATTATGCATTATGCATTTTGCTCTATGTAACATCTGGCACCAAGTATAAATGCTATAAATAGAACAAATATATATTCTATTTTTCATAACCAATTGTTACTATTTTACCCAATTCTATTTTTTTGAATAATTTGGTATATGGGCATTATAGGAGGGGGTACTCAAGAAATGAGTAACGCCAAAACCCTGCTTTCAAACCATTGAAATTTTGATTCTAGAATTTTAGCTATGTGTGTTGTTCTCTCGCATTTGTAATCTGAGTAGCTATACAACTTGTTTCCCAACTCCGTTCTATATTTTTCCAGAGCTTATGAAAAAAAGTACAGTATATGTAAATCTTTCTATTGGCTGCAAAATACTGAGCTGTTATTAGAAAAAGATGTGTGTGCACGCACACACACACTCTCCTAGTTTTAGAACAATATATGAACCCACTCAAGAAATGAACCATGGTGGATGAGTTTGTTTATTGTGCTACAGTAATTTAAAAATAAACCAACCGCATTATGGCTTACAGTTATTTGAATTTTGGAAGGTCTCCAGCAAAAATGGAGCTTCTTTTACATACATAGTTTATATCCTTGTTTAAAAAGAATCAGCGGCAGGGTAGGTGGTAGAATGCCTTGTCATACTTATACTTATCCATAAGGAGCTGCAATCATGTAGTGTATACTAGGAATGTTAACTCTTCCATATTAGATAGCAACCCCATGAATGAGACACAGTAATTGCAAGCTAAATTAGCATAAAACATGGTTGCAGATAGCAATTTCATTGGCTTTGTCCACATTTACAATAGCCCATACACAGACGCTATCCACGAAGCAAGTAACTTAGATCACAAGAATCATTGCAGTTATGTAGCCAGGCTTTCAAGTGATAGAATCCAATAGTGGACTTTGATGTTGGCTTTATTCTTGTAAATAGGAACGAGAGTTCAAATGGTACATTTATGCTTTATGCTGCCATGAGAACATGCTTCAACAGACTGCGTTTGGTTCATTATTTATGTAGTTGTGTCTTAGTCACGCCAGGATATGATAATATACAGTTGTAGCATGGGGGAAGGAGCTAAGAAAATAGTATTAAAATAAGAGATTGGAATGTTGTGCATGTACATCAAGTTGAAGGCATATGTAAAAATCAAATTTTCCAGTGACACATTTTAGTATTTTAGTAGCAGATGGAATGAAAATGTTTTGCCGCTTAGGGAGAAAATTATCCCACCATAGTGAGAGAAAATAAATAGCTGGTGATTTGTTGTCCATTAAATCTCAATCTTCTACCTACTGGTTGAGTCATCCCTGCATTTATTCAACTGATTCCTTAAGGGCTGAAACATATATCATGGAAGATCTATGAACTAACTAACACTCCAATTTTTCATTTTCCAAGTAGGGGAAATCCTTCAAATTGTTCTCTTTGTGACATTTCCCAATTGAAAATTGCCTTCTTGGAGCTGCTGCTTGGCCTACAATGGACAAAAGTGTGAAATACGCAGCTGCAGTGATTGGCCTGAACATCCTCCCCAATTCAAGTCTGCGTATAACAATCACTCATTATACCAGTATCAGTTCATAGCTCTATGAAACTGCGGCTTTACCTGGAGATTCAAATCTGGAAATTCTGCCTCTTCATTCTAAAAATAGCAGCTGCCCACCTCTGGACAATAAAATATTCTGTTATATCTGTTTATATATTGTCATGTGTCATTTCCAACATTCACAGATAATGGTCCCAGAAGGTGGGGAAAACAATTACTACTGGAATGTCACCACAGCAGAAAGCAATTCACAATCTCAGGCATTCAAGAATGCTAAGGATTATACTACAGTAAAAATGACGACCATTCCCCAGTTTCCTAGCACTTAATTTAATTTAATTTAATTTTAGAAATTTATATACCGCCCCCTCTCCCAAGGGTCTCGGGGCGGTACACAGCAGATAAAAAACATACATAGATAATAATCTAAAAAAACCAATTAAAATGATTATATAAAGCTGATAATTTAAAATTAGATTAGTTTAGTATTAAAATCAACAATTAAAATGAATTGAATTTAAAATTTAAAATTACAACTAATTTAACAAATTAAATTTAACCCTGAGGTGTCAGGCCAGGCCGGCTAGCTGGAAAAGATGGGTTCCTAGCCATCTGCATCCAATTTTCAAAATTTGTGGAGAAAGATTTAACTTTATTTAAATCAAAGGTATGCAAAACATTTGAAACCAAATATCCCATGGTTTGGAAATAGTCTTAAGAGATTTTGTTCATAAAGTACCATTTCTGAATGGATTGGGATTTCTAAAGAAAGATGTAATATATTTTGCACTTCAGAGTTATAATATATTCAAAGAATCTAGAGGCTTCAATGAATGAAAAATTTAAAATACGCTGTATTTTTCAATTGATGGCTCTTTTAAAAATCTCTTTATTCTATTTCTATTCTCCAGTTTATATAATAGTCTGCTGAGAGAGCAACTGTGAGACCGCCCTGTCCTTTGTTTCTTGTATGAAATGATTAACTTATTCTACATTAACCAAATTCTACATCTGTTTTTGTCATTCTCAAAAACAAACCAAGCAGAAAGTAGCTACCATTTTACCGGATCTCTCCTCCTTTCTCCTCTCCTCACAATGGCATGTGACATTAGGGCAACCAAAAATGGCTAAAGACATTACTGTAGCTGAAACCCCCATTTCCCAACTCCCAGGACTGTAATTAAAAAAATATGCTCAACAGATTATTCACCAATTTATATTTATAGGTATGTACCTAAACATGTAATACAACAAATGTGTTGTTGCAAATACATACATCATATAAACATATTCATCAATGAATTGGCTGTAGGGTCCCTTTCAAAACTAAATGTTGCTGCAGGCAGATTTACTGCTATTTGTACTAGGTGTAACCGTCACAAACGACCAGGGTACTTAAAATTCCTAATTATGGTTACAAGTGCTAGAATCAAGCCCACATAGATAATATTCTATGATTATATCCAACATTGTACTGTGACATTAAGCCCATCAACTTTAATTTCGGAAAAAGTCTCAACCTATGCATATCTCTCAAAGTGGGATAAAACCAATGAATGGCACTATATTTATGGCATCTTATTATCTCTTGATGTGGCTGGTATTTTTCACCCCAGTGGGTTGAAGGAAGCCCCAAATGTAATATATTTAAGGCTAACACCACTTTTGTTACTTTGAAGACTGTGCGCACATATGAGCATATGAAAGCACTTATCAGGTTTTCTTTTCAGAACATTATTGAGAGATAATCTACTGCATATATTAGTTTAAGTCTTATCCCAAAGAAATATATTTCAGAATCAAGTGTACAAGTCTTTTGCAGCAATTCTCAACTCCTGTATGTGGGAACATTAACTGCTGTATTACAGTGAGTGACATTAAATGCTATGTTTGCAAATTTTATAGGGTGCCCCTTATTAGGCTTTTAGATCTCTGAAGACTTGAGTGCCTGTATATTTTTGACCAGAAGTTTGACCAGAAAGGAGTAACAAAAATCACATTACAAGACACAAGTAACTGAAAATGGAATTCCTTGGACAGCACCTTTTAGTCTACACGAAACAGATTACAAAACAGGAGCAATGTGAGATTCTCAGAATTTAGGATTTAAATTATCCATTTCATTAATCATCACACTGGAGGAAAAAGACAACCACAGAATCAATATTCTCTCTTACTGGAGAAAAAGAACATTAGGCTTCCACATCCATGTTAACCATTTGGATTAAATGTGAAAAACAGCTGAGTCCTAATTCATATCCAGGTGAAGTTGTCAAAATGTAGATTTTCACATCTATTTGCAATTCAACCATAGTTAGCACTTTGCCCAGAGCTGTGCTTAAAAACAGAGGTTTCTAAGTGAATGTTCATCATTTGGATCCTTCCCAAACTTAGATATTTATTTTAGAGGTAAATGGTCTTGGTGAGCTTGGGCCTTATGCCATCACCTGCTGAAAAACCCAGGCAGACTGAGTGTGACCTCAAACAACAGAAGCAAAATTGAAAGAGTTACAGCGAGTTACTTGTTTCACCTCCTGAATCAAGTGTTGAATCTGACTAATGTTTACATGATTTTTCTTGTAAACTGTACATTATTCTAATATGCATTAGGTATATTTTTCTAATATATATTAGAAATGTCTTTGGAGGAAGGTTTTTGGTAGTGGCTTTGTTCATCAGGTAAGACCATTGCCCATTTCCAAGCAGATGCCAGTAGATTTCATAATATAATACCTTTACTTTCAAGGAATAAAAAACTTCCATGGAAGAATTACATTATAAGCAAACTTTCTTAGGCTGTTTTAATTACCAAAGATTTTGCAAAGCAATATTGCAGTCTCTCTCCAATATATATTCTACTTATAGATCTCTACTACTACTTGTTTTTCCCTGAAAGTCATTGAATTGTTTAAAAATGATGTTTTGGGGCGGGCAGAGAGATTGTTTTCATTGGTAGATTTCTGACATTATATTAATGATGATGACGATGATATGTAAGTGGATTTGCCACAAAGAAAATTGGGGTGGTGATATATATATATATATATATATACTCCTTGATATAACCAGCCTAACTGGTCTAATTAGTCTACTGAGGGTAAGGGGGTAAAGTGTTGGAGGATATTTACATGGAGTTCAACTTATGAATGAATCCAGACATAATATAATAACATAATATTCCTATTGAAGGAAAATAGACCTCAAGCAAGCTTTACAGTTAACTTTTATATTCTAATAGGCCCTTTGTGAAAAGAATGGTCCTTTTGGAGTATACACATACATGTGAGAACGGGACTAGGCTTTTTGGCTCACACCTCTGCTCCCTCGCTATCCATTATCTGATGAAAATATTTTTAAAAACCAGAACAATTACCCACAGAAGACATCAGATTCCTTGAGGAATTTCACTAACTTGCTTACAACTTACACTTAGCAAGACGGCAGAGAGAAAACAGGATCCTGTATCTATTCAGTTTCATCCAACAAATGTTTCCTATGCATTTTATCAGACACATTCGAACTGTGCTACTGGAATATTAGACATGAGAAAGCAAAACAGAGGAATAGAGACCACTTTCCAAAGAAGCTGCTACATGGATGCTAGTATGAACATCTTATAAAGAAAGAGAAACTCGATAGGGATAAAGCAGGACGTCTACCTTATAATTATGTTCCTAGCAACACAAAAGAATTCATAAAAAGTGCAAAAAGAATCCCAGACCAAAGAACTATATCTCAAACACACCTTCTTGGATAAGAAATTCCTATTGCATTGTTAAGTGATTTTAGTCAACTTGACTTTGTGCAAAAATATCCTCAAGGAGGGTCTGGCTCATTTTTGTAACAGAAGAATAAAATGAAAATAAATAACTGACTAAAGACTTCTAAAAAGAAAAACCAGCCTTGAATGTTGAGAGGGTGGCATGGGTTCAATAGAGGCTCTGCACTTCACTACAGCTGTTGCTGCTGTTCTTTCAAAAGGGTTGTAGCACAGCACTACAAATTACATTCCCATATATCCAGATTGAAGCAGTGATGCTCTCATTACACACATGGCAACTGCAGGGAAAGTGAGCCTGAGATAGGATGTTAAAAGGCAAATCTTCGTAAACATTTCCTCAAAAGGAATAGTAGCAATTGAGTTCATATCAGTTACTCAGATTCATTTACAGAACAATGCTTTATAAACACTTAAAGCAGTTCCAGAATGATGAGAATTCCATATAATTTTGATGTTCTGAAACTAATCTCAACCATCCAGTCCGTAAGTCACGTAATCTACTTCAATGAACCAGCATCTACTAGGTCTTCTGTTCCGCAGCCATTGCTGTCTGTGAGGGAGTATCTGGCTTTACAATTTGATATGTAATGAGATACTCAGGGTAAGCCTACAAATAAGCAGATACACTCAAATTACTGCACATTATATAGAAATAAAAACACAGAAAAAGTTCGTTTTACTTAATTTTTATATTACTTCTGTCTCAGGAGCCACAATTCTCTAATAATTTTGCTTCTAACAAAATCCATTTAATATTTAATATTAATAATGTGATGTATAGAACAGATACTTTCCCATGACTTCAAATATACAATCTTCCTTTTTACTTATTCATTTGGAGGCAAATAACACACACTAATGGGGCAGAAGAGATGTACAAGATCAGCATATAGTATCTTCCTAAATCTGTTTGAAGAGAATCTGATCACCAGGAACTGCACTGAACATTCTTGGGAATGCAAAGGCCACGGCAGGAGAGACAAAGATGTGTCATTGATGGAAGCGATTGTCTGATTTTTTGGGAAGAAGTATTGTTCTTAAGTCTATTGTAGGAATTACACCAGACTGTACTTAAAATTTGTGTATCTGATGTGGACATACTGTGTATCCATTTGCAGTCCTATTATACTTGTCTCTGCCGTGCTTGTTCCTTTCCTCCTTTGCAGAATGGAGATGGCATGGAAAGCATCAGTCAGAGTCTTATTCATGAAATCAAGGGAAGAACATTTAAACAGGAGCTAAAATAAGATCCTTTCATAGTATGACGTAAGTATGATATAGTATGACACATCAGCCTTAATATAAACAATTAAGCAACCTCCTAGATTTTGATGAGTAGAACTACTCCACTTTCTAATTTTCAAAAAGTGTTAAGGATGTCCTTCTGAAGGCAGGAGCCACTATTTTTCACAGAGTGCAGTAGTGTTGGAGTAGTCTACCACAAACCATAGGTGCATACTGTTCTGGAGAAAAATTCAGTAGCTGTATATAGACCTTCGATAGGGTGTATTTCCTGCTTAGCTTTTTTAATACAGTAATGTATTTTTAATAACATGAAGGCATGGCTGATCTTATGCAAAGTATCTGAATGTGTCTTCAAAAGTATTTTTTGTGGACAGTGAAATCTATTAGCGTTAGAGAAATGTGCCTCTGCAAATGGCAGAAGATAGTATTTACTTAATCAAACTTTTAAATCAGTTTTGGGGGGTGTCTTCAGACTGCAGGAAGACGAAAACAAGTTATCATTTGCTCCTTATTTAAGGCAGTTTGTATTGTAAAGCATGAAAGAATCATGCATATTTTTAAAAACATGTAGTTTGTCACAGTAATTTTGTATGATGCTCAAGCCAACCAGAGTTTATCATTAAAAATATGAACAGCACCGACACCTTTTGGTGATGCTTAACAACGTACACGTAGGGTAAAGATTTCAGTGAGCCAATGAAGAAGATAGATGCCATTTCGTATGTCACCTACCTGTTCCCCTCTATAGATAACATACTCAGCATAGGCGAGCCCATTGACACTTGGCCTGCCAATTACAGAGTGATGTCCGGGAGGGGCGTGGGCCATTTTCATGGTACTAAACTGCAAAAAGGACTTTCCCAATGTTACACGGCAAAAAAGCATTTGTCTAAAAGAAGACAGGAAGAAAATAATTTAAAAAGTGAACTCAGTTGCAGCAAAACATTTCATATGCATCATGTCAGAGAGCTAAAGTTTGTACAACCTATCAATTTTCAATTCTCAAACACTGTTTAAATCAGTAAAAAGGCTGAATTTCTATTTTTGCTTAATCATCAGCTCTTAGAACATGTTACTGCTTCTCCTCTCCTCTCCCCCAAATTTGGAACATGAAGTCCTAATGGCTTCTCTCTTTCTCTCTCTTGTGACTAGATTAATGACAGTTCAGGAGCTAGTTCAGAAAAATTAACAATGTTCCCACAAATGCATGAATGGCTAAGCAAGTGATAGCAGAATATCAATATATTCTGCAAAAAATTAGTTCTCAAGCCACTGCAGTTTGCATACTGAAAGAATAGACTTACTAAGGTCATTTTTTGTCATTTGAACTCTCCATTTGGTTATTAGAAACTGCAAGCATGAACTCAGAAGCTGTTCAATGATAACTCCTTGCAATACAAATGGTATTTTATTCTTGTGTTCTTTGAATTATGTTTGACCTTGCAGAAGCCTCCTAGAACCTCTGGAGTGTCCATATTTCAGCATTCACATTCCTCCAAGCTAGAAAACTGGGAAATGTGTCCTGTCTTTTTTCCAATTTTTCCTTTAATCTGGCATTCCTTCAGTAAAGGAAAAATTGTACCTGCTTTTCCAGATACTCCTGGAAAGGTGCCTGATGTATCCTGATAGGTTCCTGACGGAGCTTGGGCCGTTTCCCGAGGCACTTACACACGACCCGGTCTGAGACTTGGTCGCCACCTGGGAGAGGGTGGCGGCCGGGGCTCTTGATCGGGTCATGCCCTTGCGGCCCCTGACTCAGCGTCGATCCCAGTTGGCTCCCTGGTTCTCCGAGGAGCTAGCCACTCAGAGTCTGACCAAACACTCTTACGATCCCATATTAGGACGTATTTAGTGGTGATGATGGAGAGATGTTCCTATTTCTCCGCCCTTATTGCGTCTGCGGAAAACCGCCCGGCCGCCCTGTTTAGGGTGACTCGCT
>JAEANM010001647.1:4075-26936 GCA_017656035.1 Myanophis thanlyinensis
GCAGGTGAAAATCTGGGTCCAGAACCGGCGCTACAAGACGAAGCGACGCCAACTGGCCGCGGACCTGCTGTCTGCCGCGCCGGCGGCCAAGAAAGTGGCGGTCAAAGTGCTAGTCCGTGATGATCAGAGGCAGTATCACCCGAACGAAATGGTCCGCCCGCCTTCCCTCTTCTCCTTCCAACCTTCTTACTATTACCCTTATTACTGCCTGCCGGGTTGGACCCTTTCTGCCTGTTCTGCCGCCGCCGCCGCCGGAGGCATCAAATGAGGGTCGGGGCCCGGCCGCTCCAGAGCATGAAGACTAGTAGAGAGAGAAGCAAGTGAGGGGGGAAGACAAGGAAGGAAGGGAAGAGCAGTAGGGGAAAGCTCGGGAACCGATCTGTTCTTCCGGCCGCTTCTGCTCTTTTGGCGCTGCCTCTACGGTCCTTTTTTTGTTCAAAACAAAAATCAATTCCTTTCTGCCGGCCCCGCTGAACAATCGAGTTCTTTTCGGGCAACCAAGCGGGCCGTTCTCCCGTCCAGCGCCTGGGAGGTAATCGGACAGTGCCTCAACAAGCGCGCTCAATCTGATCAAACGAACCATCTTCCGTCCACTCTAACGCGGCTATATAGGAGAGTTTCTCCGCAGCTTCCTGGCCTGTGATCTGACTTTCTCCTAGTTACGGGGCGCAGTTTGGGAAACAGTATAATTCTAGCACTTTTTGGTTGTATTAAAATCGTTATGATTATAATAATTATTTTTATATTTAGTATGAATTTAATATTCGGGCCTTTGAAGTAAAAAAAAAAGTTATGATGGGACTATTGAAGCCATTTGTTGCCTTTTTCCCTTTCTCCCATTTCGCAGTAAATGCCCCCTTTTTTAGATGGAAAGTTGCAAACAACGACAATTTATTTCCATTGAATTATGAACATCTGTGAGTGCATCCCTTCCTTGTACCGCCCCATAATTTATAAAAATCAGTTTAACTTTTGGCAATTCCTTTGTTTCTGAATTCTAAATTCTAGTTTGGTTGGTTTGAACCAACCAAGATGTTTGAAAAAATGTGACGGCCACAGAACGACTTGATTCCTCGCTGGCCGCCTCACTCTTAAGGGGGGGGGGTCCTTCTCTTGGATTTGGTAACATTTGGGTCACCATCCCATAATATCAAGGGGACTTTGTTCTGAAAATAAATGGGCCGATTGCAGGGCACCGCGCAAACCTGCTTCTGTTTCCCTGACTGTTGACTGCGACACTAAGGTTATGTCTACCCGAGAGGCTTAGAGGCTTGAATTTAAATCTGAACCCAGTAATTGTTGACCCAATTTAGGGAGGGCTGGTAGATAAAAATCTTCAACAACCACCCTTTCTCTTCCTAGCTTCCTTTTCCAGACAAAGATTTATTCTGTCGGTAGTTATATTTACAGTTATTGTAACAAAATCAAAATAACGTGTTTTTATTTCTAGTGAAATAAGTAGTCAAGAGTAAACGGGAGGGAGACGAAGTACCAAACAGAAAAACAGCAGTTTGGCACTTGCTGGAGGAATGGTGATTCTTCTGAAGAAAAGATATTTAATAAGAGAAGTTTAGACATTCCAGAAAAACAAGAAATAGTGACTGGAAAACCAGTCCAAACAACATTCTTAGGAAGTCTGGGAATCTCTTGGTAGATGGCAAGTTAAAATGGTGGATTAAACAGCCTTTCTGTCCACAAATTGGGGTGTGTTATAGGCTGAACTGTATCAAAAGTAGGCAGGGAAAGCAAAGTGGGAGACTAAGCCATGTGGGAAGATATAGCACCTGTGGGAATATTATGAATTCCAGTGGTTGCCTTCCTTTTCCTTCTAGAAAACTTCTCGGAAACCTGATTTAGCTGCCTGGAAGGCTTTGAACAGCTCAGGGTTCCTGGGGTTGAGGATTTTTACCCCTTCAGTCACCAGGATCACAGGCTGAACTTGGCTCCAGTTCTTGTAAAACTTCACTTGGACTTAGAGTAGGAGGAAAAGGTCTAGGAGCTACAAGAGTAGTCAGAGAATCCTGACACAGCTAAATCCAAAGAAATGAATCTTGATTCAGGAAATGAATAAGGCAAATGGCTTCATTTACACAAGATGCTGAATTAAGTCGGGGCTGAAGGAACTGGATGTTCTGCTGTCCTTATGGCCGGATCATCTAAAGGTTTGGCTAAAGATGAGGTTTGAATGTATTTGTGTGTCCTCTGTGCTCTCCCAAATTTTAGGGTCTTCTGAAGGGAGCCAGGAAAGGCTTTGGAGAGCTTTTGTGTCAAGATATTATCACAATCCTGATAGATGGAGGGTGAAGTGGGGAGGACAGCACCTACTTTCTTCTTTTGCTGCAAATTGGAAGTTTCTGAAACCCTTGCATAGATAGCCAACTTTCTTTCCTCCCATTTGTAGAGTTCATGTTTCGATTAATTGTTCTTTCATCCTCACACTCAGGAAAATTGTAATATTTCATCATACAGCTAGCATGGGAATTCTTTAACCCCCTGTATTCTAGTTGTAATCATCCCAAAGGACCAAACTCATTTCAAATGCATTAACAAATGTGTAATGGGCAGCCAGGCAAGATTGGAAGAACCACTTTTCCTGACCAATCACTACGGGCAAACTACCAACTCACTCCCCTTTTTTCTGACTTTGGGCTAGAGAATCTTCCTTATTCCCATTTCCCTCCTTTCCTCAAAGTTGTACTTCAATTCCTTCATTAATAGCCTGTTGGTATCAGAAACTCCATGCAGTTTAGAATTATGTTTTTGATTCTCAGCAAATTAATCGGAGATTTTCTAAGATTCGTATGTTAGCAAATAGTAGCAACATTCTTTGTGCAGATGTTCATTTTATTGATTAGATTTTCCATTTGCTTTGGAGTAAACTCCCTAGGATCCAATTGTCCTCTAAATGCACAGCAGAAATTCCTCTCCAAGGGTTTTCAGTTAAGAAAAGGGAACCTTAGTTGCCCTTGATTTCAAAGTAAATTAAATTCCCATGAAGAAAAACAATAGTAAAACAAATAATTTCAAAATAAAAATCACATGGCATTTTCTTTGTTATATTTGCTTCCCATATTCTGAAATGGCAACATTAGGAGGTGTCCTTAAGATGTAGGTTATGTAGGTGTCTTTAAACACTGAGGAGGGCGGCTAAGGGGGCAAAGCAGCAGGTCTCTTCCAGTCTAAGATTCCTTTTCATTTCTGCCTCAAAATATGCTTTCGGCTCCTTGACCCTGGGATCTGGAGCTTATTTGGGCAAGATTTGTCTTGCTATGAGTCGCAGAAAAGCACTCAGTGCCAGCTGCCAGGAATAAAGTCCCCTCAAAGCTAGACTTAGGAGTGGCTGCATGGGAGATTTAAAGAGTGTCTGGGACTGAAAAGAAGCCTTAGAAACAGCTTTGTAGGCATTATCTTTGAAATTACCATCTTCCCCCCACTAGAGTTTTTGAATGTCCAAGGGAACTCAATGGAGCTGGGTCTCGTTAAGCAGGAGGAGGGCACCCCTAGCACATCTGAAAAATAGAATAAACCTAATTCTATCAGTACTAAGGTGCCTTAAGCTTCAGGGCTGGCCAACTCAAAGTTCTTGAGAATTTTGTGTTCTCCCATCCCCACCTCCCAAAAGGAGGTAGCTGTACCATTCCTCCTTTCTTTAGCTGTAACTACTGAGGGAAGAACAGGGTCTGGCAGCCCTTTTTTCATCTCACCAGCACCTCCACTTTTGCACTAATGAAACAGATTTAAGTCTCCCTTCATTGCACAAGGGTAAAATCCGAGCTCCTCCGAGATTCTAGCACCAAACAGAAGAGCCTTAAAGCTGCAAACGGTGTTGTCCTAAGGTTAGAGGAACTGAGGTCAGGGGAACTAGGGCTCACCATCGGGAAGAGCGCGCTAACTTGCCGACAAAATTGACATCCGCTTCAGTGAAAATAGTCCCCCGTTAAGCTTCGGCTAGAAAGATCCATCCTGCCGGCAAAAGGGCAAGGAAGGAAAAGACCAAGGGGAACCCAAAAACTCCCAAGCCATCAAAATTCCTGTGGAAGCGGGGTCGCCTTGTGATCAAGACAGGAGAATTGGGTTGAAGGAGGAACGGCCGCTCGTCTTCCTTCGAGGAAAATGTCGCAAAATATTTCCGAGAGTCGATAGTCCCAAGGCCAAGGCTGCCGGATGTAAGTTCAGGAAAACAGCAAAGACTGTTTTACCGTTTCCCCCAGATTTTCGCTTTGAGGGCATATTCGACCCGGCTCAGTTCAAGTGATCTAGCTGACAGTTTCCAAAAGTAACCACTCCAAAAGCAGACTTTGAAATCGATTGGACTGCGCCGCCGGCTGCTCCATGGAGACAGACTGCCCTGTTGGAATGGCAGAACGCCCGCTATGGGATTGGCAATGGCCAAAGATTTTTGTGCTACCTCTCTGAGGTCATGGCAGGAAGAGGCAAGGAGATGGGCGGAAAAAATCCTCGAAAAGAACTGCTGCTCCCAACTAGCCCGCAGAGGCCCGGGCAGCTTCAGGCTTTAGTCGTCTACTCAACTACCGGGCGGGGAGGGGGACGACTCCGCATAGATAAGCGCGGGTACTTCTGCCCCTCCGTTCCTGGCGAGCGTTGCCGGAGGAAGAAGAAGATCAGACAGATCCCGATAATTTGGTACCATCGTTTGTCGTGCAGGTCAATTGAAACGTAAGCAAATAGACGGACAATTAAACAGAAAACAAACATCGATGTAGGAATGGTTAGATGAGGCCTCGTAGTGCTGTGTGCTGGAAAATCCTTTTATGCTTTTGCACTTCCATGGATAGAGAAAAAAAGTGGACAGTGGAGTGCGGTGAGTTTCTCTGCCTCTTAGACCTGGCTGATTATTCTGAGTCAAAGAAAGGGACATCTTTTTTCTATTGGAACTGATTTATTAACTGACCTTGTACAAACAAGCGAACACTTTTTGGCAGGAATAGTCAATGCGGCCTTTCCCCCTGATTTAACCCCACCCTGTCAAGAGACTGGTCTCCCTTCAAAGCAAGAGTCTCTGAGCACCTGAGAGCGCTCTTCTAACCCCATTTCAGGATCAGTTCACAAAGTTGAGGGTTGTGGTTTTCAGAGCCCATAAAGCCCATAAATAGAGCGATTTAGCCAGACCTTTTCCAATTCTTGTTCGCTCGGCCCCACCTTGACAGACGCGGGATTCGCCTTCCCTGTATAATGCTTCTTTAACTTGGCTTGATTAAAACAACACCCGAGTTCGCTCAACACAATCGCTGGATTCTAACGGCAAGAGGACGTGAAGTGGTGGTATAAAAGCTGTACTTTGATTCACGCAATCAGCGAGCAATTTGGCTTAACCCCAGACAGGAAGGTCGACCTAACCATAAGAAAGTCTTCTGGTTTTATTTCTTATATAGCTAGGAAACCTTTTAATCGGACCAGTTCGGAATTTCTTACTGCCTTTGCTTCTGCCCCATCCTGCAAACAAATAAATAAGCCATCCCAATCCAGTGCATTGACTTTTTCCTGGATACTTCTGAAGAGCAGGCAGCAACAAGCGCTCGCTCACCTAAGATAGGGTTTGGGTCGGTGTGACGACAAGCTTATGGGTCATTGTGTGGTACAGGCGCAAACAAAAAAAAAAAATCTGAAAACATCCCACTAATTCCAGGGAGTTACTGGCACTGTTAAACCATCTTCTCAGCAGGGACGTCCAGGGTGCTAGGGGAGGCTTTCCACAACTATCTTGCCACACCGTTGGGATAAAGAAGGCCCGAAAGAGCCCTGAAACCGTTTTCCAGAACTTCAGGCCGGCCGTTTATTCCAGTCGCCCTTCAGCTCTGCAGAAGTCCGGCCAGCACAAGACAGATTTCAAGCATCTGTCCCAAATCTCTTGACGCCATAAGCCCCGAACTCGGTTGCATCAGGCCACAAAGAAACGGTTCCCCACTTGTGACTTTCGGGAACTGCTCTCGAAATGGGCGAACGAATTTCGCCGCTAGACTTTTGATCCAGCAGAAATTATTTTTTGCTTTGATTCGCGGTCTTAGAGGGTTGAGACGAAGATAGGAAGGAGCTTTCGGGTCCTGAAAAAACCAAAAGTACCGCTTCCGAATCTCGACCTCTTCTTTGCAGTATTTTAAGCGCTTTGGGCGCTTTGATGTCGGCCAGGACAGAACTCCTGTCCGTGGTGAGAGTGGGGAACCAGGTTGCTTTGCTAGTCAGTTTCAAAGGTAGTCCCGATGGATCTTGCTGAAGGAAGAGACGGCTTAGCCCGCAGCTAGGAAACAGAACAGCTTTAGGGCAAGCTCCTTCGCAAGTCCTCTGCGTGAGGGTGCTGGTCAGCTACTGGTTAAGCCCCCCCCCCCCACTCTCGCCTTGTTAGGAAACAAACACGCGGCCAGAGCCAATTAAATTTCCAAGACGATCCTTTCCTTGTCAGCATTGTGGATTTAACCCCCACCCCCCAATATGGGAAAGGCATCTTTCAAGAAGCAAATTAACTGTGTTCTGCACTTTTCCCCTCGTCCCTCAACTTCCTCAAATTGTTGCCCTTTTGGAAAACACTCTTCGCTTAGTATTTTCAGTACCTTGGCTCATCGATTTAGACTGCTCGCCTTTTGAAATCTGTTTCGGGAACAGTGGGATCAAGCCCGAAGCTTAAGAGAAGCTATGATTAAAATAAGCACCGAGAAGCAGCTTCCGCGGGGCTCCTTCCCGTCCTTAGATTCAGCATCCTTCACCCTCTGTCAGGAGTCTGCTGGGCGTTTCCTTTAAACCAAGAGGTAACCACCAGACCCAAGGAACCCTGAAAAGCGATCCCTGGGCTCTCTTTCCATCTGCATCTAATAGTCTCGGAAAGTAGAAAACACCGGGCGCTTTAGGTAAAAGATGTTCCCTCTCCTCCTTGTCCCACCTTGACAGCTGACAGCCCAGTTAGGCTGCCTTTTCCGTCAGATCTATGGCTTGTCTGGCCAGGGGGTCGTTTCTTTCCCCAGAGTCTGGCGGTGATTGTCCTCCTGATCTTCCTGGAGCTTCAAGACTGTCTGTTACCAAGTGGTGCTCCCAAGACTGGCATCAAAGCAGTAGGTGGGAAGAAGCCTTTCTAAAGGGCTACTTGAACCAGGGCACGAAGGCTAGAAAACTCAGTTGGCTTGTCACCTTCCTTTTTTTTTTTGTATGTTTCTGAGAGTCGCTGGATTTGCCCCATCAGCTCGCCCAATAATCGGGGAATAATCCAAGCTCTCTACTGTGCAGGACTGACTTTTTCACAGCATCTGCCATGAAAGAATGCTATTAAGCCAATAGCCAATGGTATAGCTATTCAGCTCTTGAGAGGCTTGCCGTTTCAGGCCGCTAGAAGTCAGTACTATGCACAATGCAGTGTTATGTGCGTCTACTCAAAAGTAACGTCTCCACTGATTGATGGGGAGAGTGATTAATTACAGGAAGTCACAGCCGCTGATTTTAGTCCTACATCTGATCGATGGTGCTGAAAGGCTTCAATGGAAACTGACTTAAGAATCTTAACTGAATTCTCAAAGACAGGGTAAAATAGGTATCTGAATCCAACCCAAGTCATCCGCCTCTCCAAACCCCAACAATCAGCTGGGCTTGTTCTGCCTCAGTGGTCAGTTTCCGGGCTCAGTCATAGAACTTCATTCTTGCCACAGAACCATGACCACGGCGAGGTGGACCCAAAGCAAGTGGGAAGGAAGGCGCAGCGGATTAATAAGGAAGGCAAAAAAACCGATGTTCAAATCCTCGGCCCAAGTTATCTAAGTTCTCTCTCATAGGTTGTTGCAGGGAGATCATGAAGACAGGTTGGACTAAAGTACCGTAAATCGAAGAACGCAAAGCCCATTGCTGCTTCCCTTGCGGAACTTCCAGTAATTATTGTATTCTTGCCAGTGGCGACGCCTCTTTTCCCTGCAGGAAAGCAGCTCGCGGGACTAGGGCATCTCCCTGCTCATGGTAGGGCGTAGTTTCGAAGTTAGGATGGTGCTAGAAACGCCGTCCTAGCTCCTCGACCCTCTCGACCGTCAATGCAAAGATGTCTGTCCCGCGTGCGGCCTCTTTCCCTGGGACACCCGGCGCTTTCCTGGCATTGGATTTCGCCCGTCAAGGCCAATTTGCACCTCCGGCTTCTCCGACGCGCCTTGACATCCATAATGAGGCCAATCATTCCGGTTATTTTCGCGACTGCCCAGACGTGTTCCAGTTGTTGTGACAGCTCGCGTTTCAGGCCCACTAATGATGGACAATTACTGGCTCTAATTCGACACCACTGCCACCGCCGATGAACACCGAAAGCGGGGCGCCATCTGTGGCGCCTGTTCAGGGGAGAAGGCGCCGATTCGGGGTGACTTTGGCTCACAAACTGAGCCCCCTCCGTGGGAGGCCCCTCTTACCTCCAGGAAGACCTCTTGAAAATCAGGGGCTTTTCCCAGGGGATAGCTGCGTTCACACAAACCGGCTTAGGCGGGTGAAAAACTTTTCCCGCCGAGGCAGCGCCCTCCATTGACCCGGTGAGGAGGGTAGCGCCAATCCCCAGACGGACTTTTCAGATGCGAAGACCTGGAACATCTCTGTCAGCCTTGGTGGTGTCGCGAGGAGGAGTGGGAGCCTCGCGTCTTCTTCCCTCTGTTGCCTTTTCTCTCCGTGAAGGAAAGCCAGGGAAAACCCACATGTGGGCCAAGCCGAGATCTGAAAAGCGAAGGGGTGGAGGGCGGCGCGCCAAGCCGGAGTGAAGTAGTAGGCGAGGTTGCCGCACAGTCCTGAAGGCCGGGCCAGGTCAGGGACTGCATTCATTCGGCTGCAGTAAGGCTCGCCGTGGTCGGAAAGAGACTGCTGCAGTGGCTTTGGTTGCAATTGGGTAACCAGGCCGCCTCTGGGTGACCTGGTCGGCTTTGGGCAAGTGCGAGTCCCCTCTCACCAGACTAGGGAAGAAGCAGGGGAGGGAAGACTGGATGGCGGGAACGCCTGTTTTCCCCGAGAGTAACCCGTCTTGCGGGACGAGTCCTGCGGAAGGCCCTTGCAGGATGAATCGCTGCTCCTGGAAGCCCTTCGCCCCCCTAGCCCCGGGTTTCCCGCAAGAAATATCGCCCCGGTTGGGGAAGCCAATGGTTAAGGGTTGGCTTAAGGCGAGCGAGCAGGGAGAGGCAGCGGGTCTGTGGGCCGCTGTGAGATGGAACTCGATGTGACAGGGAAGGGAACGATCCTTGAAACCTCTCCAAGGTTTCTCTCCCGCTCTGTCGGGCAGATTCCGAAAAATGAGCAAGGAGGGCCGAAGCCTCCGCTGCGGATGTACATCCTCTCGCCTGAGCCCCGGGGCAGGAGGTGGAGCAGGCCTCCCCTCTTCCAGTTCATCCAGGCTCCCGGAGATCTCGGCCCCCATGGGAAGCTTGCACGCCATTTCGAGCCCGAAGCGGAGTGGCACGCTGCTTAAAAGTCCACGGCTTTCCTACCCGCCGCTGGCCATTCCTTTCTCCCACCTCTCAGAGGTAGGCTCGGATAGGAGCGCTCCTGATTTGCGCGCTGCTGGTATGAAGCGGAGGTCGCGCGGTTCAGCTCTCAGGACTAGCGGAGCATTGAGCCTTTTGGGCCATTAACTAACAAGAGGTCCAACTGAGCAGCAGAGATCAGGCAAGCTCTCATGCGCTACCAGTTGATTGTCCCAAAGATTCTGGGAGAAGCTTCTTGATCTTCAAGGAAAAACAAAGTACAGTTGCCTTTTGAAAAAAGCACCTTTGAGACAATCATGACCTGGATGACTGAGAATCTCCATAGAAAACTATCGGTTGATTGAAGCTTCTGCAGGAACTCAACCCACCGATCTCCGTATCCTCCATTATCAGACCTCTCCCCCTCTTCAGAACGGAGCCACATAACAGAATAGTTCTCTGTGCAGAAGAGTCTACCAAGCTCAATGGGTTCGAGTCCCAAATAACTCAGTCACATCAGAGTAGCATTTGCGTCGTGACTCTCCCGGCCCCACGAAAGGAGTAGTAGTTCGGCCGCGATCTGTGTCCGGGAGGGAGGAGGATGAAGTGCCTCACTTAGCCTTGGCTGGTTTCTTTCCGACGTGGGCGGGATGGTTATGATCATCCTAAATTTGATTTTAAAAAGGAAAAGAACTAACTGGGCAAAGAAATCAAGAAAGCCTCTATCCCACTGCAGCTGGATGTTTTTTGCCCGATCATCCCTAGAAGAGCCTATGTGGAGGGGTGGGGGAGGAGAAGAAGCTGGTCTTAATTAACACGGGATCTATTTTTCCCTCTTGGGTTCTGGCGGACTTGGGGAAGCGAGCCTGACCTTTTTATTTTCCTTGAGAGCAACTTTTAAGCTCCCTCCCCAAAACGCAGCTCCTTTTCTGGGTCCAAAGGTAAAAGGGCTCGAAAAACACTCCAGTAAAAGGCGCAATGTTTGAGTAATCGCCCAGGCTCAGTTCCCGCGGACTTGGCAGCGACGTGCTCACCACTCGCTTCTCCCACTTGCTGAAAGAGTTCATTTTCTGGGTCAAGCACATTGAACTGATCAGAGAAGTTGAATTCACATGGTACATTAATTACCCCAAGACCTGACCCAGAAAAACGAACTCTTTCAGTAAGCGGGGTAAGTGAGTGGTTAGCAATGTCGCTGTCAAGTCCGCGGGAAGTTGCTCAGAAGCCAGAGGCAGCCCCTGCGCCCGCAAGCTTCCCGCGGGCCGCTCGGCCCTTTTTTTGCAGGCGCCGCCTCAGCCTCGCGTCGCCAAACACCTGCTAGCTCCCAAAAGCGGCCTCGTGTGGACTTGTGCAATGAAGGCTGGAGGAGAAGTTCGTGACCCAGCGTCCCCTCTCCAGCCACTTCCATAGCTGCCGCCGTCGCCTTCTTCCCAGAAGTCCAGCTGTTTTCTGGGAAGCGCCGGGCCGAGGCTGGAGCTGCACTAGGGCGACCGGGGAGAAGCGCCGCCTTTCTCTGGGGAATGAGCAAGGGTCTTGCTGTAAATGCCAACAGCAAGGAGCCAATACCCCCGCCGTCAGTTGCCAATCGTAGTCGCCTTTTGGGCGACATCGGCAGGACCACGCAGCCCAGGCAGCCTCGCTCTTCCTCCAGCAGGTTTGCTGGGGTGGGTGGGCAGCCTGGTAGACCCCATGGAGTGTCTTTCTGACAGTGCATAACAAGGAATGTATCAGGGGACCCGGAATTTCTAGGGTAGTGGTAGCAAACTTTTACTTACCAAGTGCTGAAAAGTATGCGCGTTGGGCAAACCATCCACACCTGGGCTGCATGTGCAATCACAGCACCTGCACCTGCATGCAGCTTTTGCAGGTGCAATTCATGTAGCTGCACACAGGTACTCACACACACATGAGCAATCACTTGTGCATGCATAGGAGAGCTCCAAAGACCAGCTGGATTTCCTGCTGCAATTGCATGCATGCAAAGCAGAGGCCCAAAGACCAGCCGAATCTCTACAATTGTGCATGCATGCACGCACAATCACATGTGCATGCTCAGCTGGAGGTAAGTTGGCTGACAGCTTGTGCGCTCAGCAAGATGGCTCTGCGTGCCACCTGTGACACCTGTGCCAAAGTTTTGCCATCACAGTTCTAGGGGGCTCCTGGTATTTTCAGTGGACTCTCCAGTTCCTGCTTCCCCAGGTGCAACTGAGGCAAACCATTAGCATTGCAATAAAACAACATGACTTGTTTGGTTAGGCCCTTGGATTATCAGTAAATGATTAATGATAGTTCAGAGTGATCTCAGGTTATATACTAGTTAACACTGTATTAAATAAACCATGGCTTAATATGTTGCATGAGCCTGACTGGATTTAGGTATCATACTAAAACATGTCTTGCTTAGTTAGGTTTATGTTATGTCACATGTTGGATGAACCAGATATAAAAAGGTAATTGAAGTAAAAAAAAACATTTACCTGGGAACAGATACTCTGGTGGGAATGGAGATGAAGAAAAGACAGGTGCTGATTGTAGAAGAGGTGAGGGTGAAATGATGGGTAGTTTGACAGGGTAGACAGCTGTTGATCCCACCTCAATAAAGCAGGATGTCTGGAAGTCTGATATCAAAGGAAGATTCTGAGATCTCTTTTTCTAATTTTGGGCACTAGAAAAATAGGATATCTTACCTTTCTGTTACTTAGTAGCAGTAATATGCTACTAAGTATCCCTTGAATACTGTAAGTAGTTGTGGAATGAGGGCTGAGGATTTTCTGCAAGGCTAATCTGGAGATGCTTCTGCAAATTCCTGTCCCTTTGGTGGACTCTCTTCTGGGATGGTCATTCCTGATGTACCTTGAAAGACCATATACAAAAATAGCCTTGGAAGAAGGGGGTGAGTGGAGAGGGTATTGATTTGTTTTTCAGTTTAACTGTATACCTTATACGTTATATTAAAGGTGGAAAATTTGGAAGTGATGTACAGTACTATGCAAAAATGCTGTAAATGAAGAAAGCTTTCAGAAATAGAAATGTTAATAATTTATTTTTATCAATTAACAAAATAGAAAATAAAAAGAGCGATCCAAATCAAAGTTACCTTCAAAACAGCATCAATTCTTACACTTGCACAAAGTCAGAGGTTTTAAGGGATTAGAGTCATGTTTGATTAACCATTATACCAAGCAGGTGCTAACTGATCATCAATTTCATCTGTAGGTTGAAACAGTCAACTGAAACAGAAGCAGCTGTGTAGGGGGCTTAAAACTGAGTGAGAAACAGCCAAACTTTGCTCTAAACTTTAGAGCAGTGGTGGCAAAACTTTGATGTCACCAAATGCTGGCCTTCATGCTGGAAGGGCATGCCAAACAATCCTGCAAAATATGCACAGCCCTGCTAGCTCCGGTCGTGCGCCAGCCAGGTGGCTCCGCATACCATTCTTGTGCACGGTTGCGCACCAGCCAGCTGCCTTTTGCCACACAGGAGCTCTGAAACCCAGAAGTGCAGAGTCCCAGCATGGTGTGTGTATACGCATGTGATGAACAGCTGACCAGCATGCATGCGCATACCAGAAACAGGACTTTCAGGTCTGGAGCACATGTGTGTGCTGGGACTCTGTGCTTCTGGGTTTCGGCATTCCCGCATGGCAAGAATGGGATGTGGAGCCACCTCACTGGTGCGTGATGATATACAAGAACAGGATGATGAGCCAGAGGGGCTGCACGGGGCACATGGGATGGTTTGGCATGCTGGAGAACTCTTGGGGCAGTTTGGCATGTTGTTTCTGGCACATATTTCATAGGTTTGCCAACACAGCTTTAGAGTCTAAAGTGATATTGTGAAAGACAGTTCCATGTTCCAAAAGGCATCAGGAGAAAAGGGCAAACAAAGGTCAGGAAGCTTCAGTTTGTGGGTTATGAGCGAGGTTCCAAGGAGTATAGATTTTTGGATGGAACCAGAAGGGTGGTGGTTTCAAGATCTGCGAGTTTTGCAGAGCAGAACTGGAATAAAGTGCATGCCAACACAGATGTGTCCATGCCACTAAGTAGCAATGGGTCTCCAGAAGGAGAAGGTACACAGGGCAGAAAACAGGAAACAGCCAGAAGTAGACATAGAAAGGGAAAATTCAGAGACAGAGGTCCGAAAGAAGTACCAAGGGTACCTCCTGAGCGAATCACTGTGAGTGAAGTTCGAGCGTACAATGATAGACCTAATGATATGGTCATTGCCTGATGTAAAAAGAAGGTAAAAGGTAAAATGTAACTGTAAATGTATATGTAACGAATGAAAAGAAACTGAGCAAGTAACTATATTAATCTGGAAACTTAGTTACTCTAAACTGTGATATGTATTAACAAAGCCTGCCTATACAGGAAATTATATGGAGTGTGTAAAAGCATTTGTGGGGTAATAACTGTTCAGTCTTAAATGGGAGGAGTGTCAAGGATATAGATGTAAAGGCTGAACAGTTAGAAATGCTGATTCACCTGTGACAGGAAGCTGATGTAACAGTAACAGGAAGTTACAAGGCTAATGCAAGAGGAGAATGACTCAGCTAGTTGATCACTCCCCTTTAAGATAAAGTTATATAAGGAAGCTAGTAGAGGGCATTCCTCCCTTCCTTGCATTCCTTGCTTACTTGCTGTTTGTTCCTTGTGTGACTTGTTTACCAAGCAGAAACTTCTCCATGACTTATTAAGGTATTTGCTGCCACATGTATTGTATATACTATTGTAGATAAACCACTGTATATAGTAAAAAACTCTGTGTGCTGTATCTTATTGTTCGTGGGTTATAGCTTAAAGGCAGTCACTCTGTAAAAACCTCTCACTTCATTGCATAAATTCTGACAAAAATTACCCACTAGACTAGACATATGTTTACATATTCTGTCTCTATTATTTTTCCATGCAGTTTATGATAAAATTCCTTCTGATTATTGTTTAGCACATAGATTACCACGAGCAATGTTTGTTTCTGGTTTATTATTGTTTCCGTCGTTAGTGTTCTTCCATCCTCATTGTAGTAAATTTGGGCTTGGGTTTTAACCACTCTTTGATATATAGTGTTATTCCTCTCTTCTTTTGGTGATAGATGTAGTTTCCCAATTTTTGGATATTCTAAATTACTGCCGGATTGCCTCTTAATATGTACTTCCTGTAAACAACAATATTCATAATCTGTTTTTGTAAGTTTATTTTAATTTGTAAGTTAATGTTTGTTTCCTTTTTGCTGGTGAGTTCATTCCATTAATGTTTATTGATATCATCTTAACCTCCTCCTCCATCTTATTGTTTATAAGTAGGTCTCTGTCTTCTATTTGTCCTTGTTTCTCTCTGCACTCTTGTTCTTGCGCTTTCTCTCTTGAAACGTTCCATTTTCTCCCGTCCTCTTTCATCTTGTTCTATCTCTTTCTCTTCTACTTGCTGTTCTTCCTGACTCTTGTTCTCTATCTCTACTATCTTGGTCTTTGTCTGTTGCTAAGTAGTGATCATAAAATTCCTGTGCTTTATCCAAAGAATCAATTTTAAATTTCTTGTCTTGCCCCGAGATCAACATTCCTTCTGGTATAAGCCATCTAAACAGCATCTTTAACCAGTTGAGACAGGAAGCGATAATCTCGTCTCTGTTCCCTAATCCTCTTTGGGATTTGTTTTAGTTTGAATTTCTTTTCCTTTATAAATCAATGGCTCATCCCTTGTCATCTTATGTATTTCACCTCTCATTGTTTTCCTGGAGAATTTCACATGGACCTCCCTTGGTAACTTGTGCCATCTTGCACAGTTGGTATGCATTCTGTAGCTCTCGTCTATCTCACCTTGAATCTCCTGCTTACTTTTCTGTAGGATATCTGCTAGTAATTCTGACATGATCTTACCAGGACCTTATTTTCACCACATTTTGAAATCTCAAGAAGGCTGCTTTTTCCATTTCTAGATGGATGATTGCCTCTTCCAGGTCTCTATTTGCTGCCATCAATTTCTGTTCCATTGTTTTGAATTTCTTTTCAGTTCTTCTGTTTTAATTTCCACCATCTGTATTTTCTGTTCATTCTTGGCTATTGCCTGTTGAATCATCCATATTTTATCATCTAGTTTATGGATATGTCCCTTCATCTCTCCCATCTCATTTTTTATTTCCTCGTGGTTTCTCATCATAGCCTCTTGCATTCTTGTCATTGTTTCCTGGATCATAAGGAGTGTTGTCTGCATGGACTTCATGCTCAATGTAGCACCTCTTTTGTCACCACTCAGCATATTCACTATTGAGGGTTGATCAATGATGGATTTGACGCTAATTTCTTCCGTTTTTGTAGTGGTTATTGTACTTGTCATTTTCAGAGCCCTGAAAATGTTTTTCCACAATATCATCAATTGGCTACTTTTTGCCCATGCAATTTCCTTAACAATTTCCTATACAATCCTATACAAAGTTCTCCCAATTTGTACCCAAGTTACCCTTCCCATTCACTATTATGCTGATACTAACCCAATGTTGCTATATGCTCTCAAATTTACGATCATATACATATAATACAATATAGTATAATACAATATTCCCTAATGTATATTTCTCTCTAAATAAGTTAATGAATAGCAATAATATCTATAATATAATAATATAAATAATATCAAAATATGTAGATATATATAAATTACAGTCTAAATCAGGTTCAAATCTTTAAATATAGTGTGGTGAGAAATTTAGGGTCTGTTGATAGACCCCTGAACAAATCCTCTTTGCATAGTTAGGCCTATAAAATAAAATGATGTAAACCAAAGTGTTTAGATAGGATATTTTAAAATGTGCCAGAACTATTTGTAATCTTGCTGAGCTGTTACAAAATTGTGAAATAGGGTTTGCAAAGTCTGCAGTTTTATAGATACATTTGGACAGGCCTGTGTCTTTTCCCAGTGTACTCTACTGGGGAAACAGAGAGGGCTGGTTCTTCACCTGGGCCCTAGTAGGTTAATGCCTTCCTCCAAAAGGCTGATCACCTTTTTGCATTGTTAGTGAGTGAAAAAAGACTTTCAGTCCAGGTCATGCCCGAGTAGATATGTAAGTGAATTGTGTAATTGCAAGGGGCGGTCCAATCTGATTCTTTGCCCTCATATTTGCAGAAAATAATGGTGGTGTTGGGCCAGAATTGCCCTTAGTGTCTACTTCCTTGTCTTGCTGTTAGAAACTAAGATCTACTGTGTATGCAGATGTTGTTTTTATGCTGTTATTTTTGACCATTGGATGTGCTGGTTTTTGTGTTTAGTTGAATTGATTATTGCTGTTGATCTCATTGTTGTGATTATCATCCTGTGTGTGATGGATGCAACACTAGATGGAACATAGTGGTAGTAGATTTCCATTAGATATGTATGGTCTGACTGTACATTGTCACTGCATATGCCTTCACTTATTCAAGTATTCCCCCCCATCTTCTGCTTCAATACTTTGTTTTGTTTAGTGTGTACCTGTTAGTTCTGTCCCTGGTCTTTGTGGACACCACCTTCCCCGTAGATAAGGGTCAGCTTATTTGCTGGGTGGCATGTCTTTTATTATTGTTGTTTGATGACAGCTATGACAGGGGCCCTCACTGCAATGGGTTTTATTGTAAGAAATGTAATGTTACTGTTTTGATGGCTGTTCCATGTTCCAAACTGCTCATGAAATAAACCTCTGAATCTCAAAGTAAGAATTTGTATTTTTGTTGCTGTTTTTCTATTTTATGGGATTTTTCTCCCGCCACAATAGCTAAAAGTAGGAATAAAAAATTAGTTTCCAGTTATTTAATAGATCTCTTTTAAATTATGATACAAATAATCTATTCACTTGTAAATCTAGATATATATAAATATAAATATGTATAGAGTTATATATAGCTTATGGCATATACTATAGGTGATTCTGTGCTTTTCTACAGCTTGTTGTGGAATGCTCTCTGCTGCAATGGATATTTAAAGTCAGTAAGGCCACGGATATTTTCTGTCCTATCTCCAGATATTCATCAGCCACTGTTCGCCTTCTTGCCGCTAGGTGTCCCTTCTCCACTCATTAAATATAAGTTCTTCTCCCAAAGTTCTAAACAATTTGAAGTACTCTATTTCTGCAGTCCCAATCCGAATAGTTAATACGTCTTTCTTTAGAATTACTTAGCTCTATCCCGGGCTCTCCACTTTCCTCTCAGTCTGTCATTCTCGATCTTTTAAAAGTCTCCGCTCCTACCACTGGGTCCCAGGGCCTCTTCTCCCCCCTCCTTGGAGACTCACTCTCACCACAACTATTTTTTCAGGTCCCACTTTCCTTGGGCAAAAACTCTTCCTACGCTGGGTCCACCTGAGCTCCAACAATATCTTTACTCTGCTTTCCCATTTCTCCTTCCTTAATCCACAATTAGGCATCACGACTGGATGCGCCATGCTGGCTGATCTCCTTCATGTTGGGTTTGAGGGTTTTCCTTCTTCGTAATGGAATGTTGCATTCCTCGTTACCTGCTGGGCTTCCCCTCTATTCCATAGATCCCTCCAGGATTAACGGCACCTTGATAAGCCTCCAGACAAGAGAAACCATGCAAAGGGAACGGAGCTCCATCCTCCTTGCTCTGCACTGCCATGACATCACCCATTTTATGAAAATAAAAATATTGGATCTGTTTCCACACAATTACTTTGTACTGTATTTTCCAATTATTTAAATAAGCTCATATAACTTTTCCTGCAAATTGTTCATGTTGACTTTTTTGATAGGCTTTCTGAATTTGCAGAAAGGGTCCTCTGAGAAGGGTGGATTTTCATTATTAAAAATGAGAGAAAACAGTGATTTAATGACTGATCTATATGCTCTACCAATTACCTGAGGCCTGGGGTTTCCATTTGTACCATCCAGAGGGCCAATGTACTTGGCAATTTATCTACTCCACCTGAATGTATACTGTATATTCTTCAAAATATGCTTAAACTTTTTTAAAAATGGGAAGCTGACTTACCACAAAGCAAAACACCATCCTCCCAAAAAATCATTTCTTTATTTACATTCCATTATTATTTGTATAAGTAATTCAAAGCAGCAAACATTCCAAATATCCCTCTCCCTTCTATTTTCCCCACCACAATCCTGTGAGGTAGGCTGGGCTGAGAGGAAATGACTGGCCCCAAATCAGCCAGTCAATTAACTCACTGAATCATTACTGAACTTTCCTGCAATGTGAAAAAGTTATCTGCAGCCAGTGTTTTGTTTAGAAATGCATCTACCTGTCTTGAAAAGGCAGAGAAATTATAAGGAAAGGACTGTGCACTGCCAGGGTGGACAGGGATGCATTTGTCTGCAATTCTTTAAACAAAATATGGCCTTTTCTGGGGAAGAAAGATAGCTGCATAATCCCAGGAAAAAAATGCAGCTGCCTTAAAGAATTGCAAACAGATGCAGCATTGCTTTCTCTGTGCTCTATAAAATATATATTTTTTGCATTTGAATCCAAAATGCAATGGTACAATACAAGAAGGCAAGTAAGAATACACAATTAAGAAATGTTATTTGAAATAGGTGCTTATCTGTGGCAAGTCTTCCCAGCCACTGTTTTGCAAAAGCATTCACAACAATAAATGTCCATCACAACCCAAATATTTAAACTTTAGGTGACATTTATGGCTGCTTATTTTGTTTCTCCTAGTAAAGAAATCATTATTTTTATAATTATTCCTGAAGTGGAAGAAACAATTATATAAAAGGCTTCAAATTTAATTGAATATATCATTACAATTGAGCCAAAAAATGCAATTCCAGTAAAAATTAGAATTTGCTCACGGAAATTCCCAGATTAGCCCATGACATCTCCAGCAAGTGATAGGAAAGCTCTTTTTCCGCTTAAGACCAGTAGAAATAGTATTGAGTTAAATATACTATAATCATAAAGATAAAAAAAATGTTATATGCAGTGTTATCTTCATTTTTGGCTCCGGATGTTTTTTCTGTGGGAAAAGGGACCAAATGGCTCTTTGAGTGTTTAATGTTGCAGACCCCTCCCCCTCAAGGAGTTTCCACAGTAGATTGTGGAGGATAATAGAGGTAAGAATCTCTGGGAGTTCCGGATCCAGAAGGACAGGTAGGCATTAGATAATCAATCAGACACTGTAGTAAATAGACAAAGACCAGAAGAGCTCGGGAAGCGGGCAACGCCACCCGCCCCTCGATGTGAGTGATGTCGAGTTGCCCACACCCACCCAGCCAGTCATTAAGGCAGAGAACCGGTTGTTAAAAATGTGAAGCCCATCACTGTATGGCTGCCGGTTTCTTCCACATGCGTTCACAGCCAGCCGGTTCCCAGGGGCCGGCCAACAGTTTGCGGACATCACATTGGAGGCGTCGGCCACACTGCGCAGGTGAAGCAGCGCGTTTTTACCACCCGGTTCCCCTCCCCCAGTGGCATATGCAGTTTATGGCATTCGTCTGTTTTTGGAAGAAACCACCAATGTAGAGAGGGGGGACTGCGTCAATCAAGGGCTCACTGGCAGCCGCGGTTCATTTTTCTTCCCAGTACAGAGTCTGCTTCCTCCGCACTCCACGTTCCGTGGTCATTCCTCTTGCGCAGCGGCTTCGCTTCGCTTCGCATCGGCTTGCTGGAGCATTGGTCCAGTCCAACGGCTCCTGGGCGACAGAATGGACAAGATGGCGGTGGCGGCGCGGCAGTCTTTGGAGCCTCTCTGAAGGCGACTTTCCGCACTGGACTGCGGGCGATGTCGGACTCTGAGTCGGAGGAAGAAAGCGCCAATAGGCAGCTCAAGTTCGTGCTGTTGGGCGATGGCGCCTCCGGCAAGGTCAGTCCAGAGAGCGAGGAGTTTGCGGACCCCCAGGGGCTATCGAAGGCTTCCCAAATAAGGCGGGCCTTAGCGCCCGGGGGTGGTGCGAGTTAGGGGCGGGATCTCCCAGGACTTTCCCCCAGGCCTCCCCCGTCTTCCCCGACTGCTCGGAGGCCACGCAGTGATTGCCGAGGACCCCAGCCTTCTGGGGGCGATTGTATTTTGGCGCAGGGATTAATTAGGCTGGATGGAAAGGGAAAAGGCTGATCTCAAATATCTTGGACGGATGATTAAATTAATCTGGAAAGGATGTTCATGATGAAGTATTCCCCGTCTCATAATGAAATTAGGGAACAGTTTGCCTTCTTAAATCGTATAGTGTAATTGCAACATATATTTTCAATGAGAGCTGGTGTTGTGGTGTAAATGCCGTTCTAATTTATTTTGCAATAAAATAGTTTCTTCAAGTGCACTGAAATAACATTCTGGATTAGAAAATTGTGAATAAGGAAGTGTTGCAAATTATTCCTTGAAACGAATAAAACGCTGGCTTTATTTTTCTGACTCAAGTATCAAGTTTCAAGTATCTGCTGAATAGGGTTTCCCTGATTTATAAGTGTGCCAGTTGTTCTAAACATTGTTTTTGCCTGGCCACAGAAGGTGTTTCCAAGTAGAATAATAGAGCTCTATTGCCATACCAATGAAGGAGCCTGACCATTATGAAAGGGTCATACATTGGTTGTGAGAAGCCAGTTTTGACCAGCATTTCAATTTGGCTTTTCTATCACCATAACAGAATCCTTGTTATTAGGTAACATAAAGGCACCATCAATAAAACATGGTATGGCATATTTGCATTCTTTATTAACTATTTCAACAGTTGGCATAATTTTAATAACAAAAATCTGTATATCAGTATGGAATATACACAAATAAATGGCTATGGAATGGGACAACTCATGCGATAAAAATTCCCAAAGTTGCTCCCTGTCAGTTTTAGAGGAGACTGTTTCCACCAATGTCTGGTCACATCCTTCATGTTATTGCTTTTAAACCCTTCAGTGCTTATTTCTTCTGTACTTACACCTTTTTTTTAATAAAGATTTTTTATTTTTAAAACAAATGTACAAAAATACAAAAAAAACCATACACAACATAAAAAACCCCAAAAAACAAAAAACCCCAGTCCTTTTCTATAAGGCAGCTAGAACACCACTCTTTCTAAAGAAGTGGTTCCTGAATATGTTCTCTTTGTACAATTTTTTTCTCTAATTTTGTTTATGAAGAGTTTTACTCCAATCATTCCTTCTTCCTTTAGTCTCATTTGCTTATACTACAGGTCTGTAAATTATCTGAATTATATTTGTGTAGCTGTACAGTTTACTGTAAATTTTCAGATTTTTAAAAAATCTCTTTTTTAATATTTTTCCAATATAACTGACATTATTAATTTAAATAGTTATTATATTTTTAAATAATTATTTTTACAAAGATTAGTGGTGGTTTACAGTTAAGAATGAAATAATCAAACACCATTGTTAGGAATGTAAAACTAACAATTGTTGGGTTGACAATATATAAACCAGGATTGTTACTTTAACTTTAAATAGTACTGTAACTTTAAGAAAGTGTGATTGGCTGCTGCTTCCTCAAGCAGTCATAAAGATGGAGCCAGAACCACTGGCAGATGCTGGTTACTGATTGCAGGGTGTTGTTGGTTGCTGAAGAGCCTTGTATTAACAAGCATGGATTTTCTGTAAGTGTTGCTAATGTTTGCAAGCTCTGTGTACCGAACTGTATATTTGTTATTGGACCTTTGATTATTTTGATTATTGGATTATCCCTGAACTGAACTGTTTGATGACTGACTGACTTGACTGTGTATGAATTTGGACTGATTGATGGACTTTGCAAACCTCTATTTCTATGGAAGTAAAAACCTATTTTTCTATTTTTCTACTCAGTGTCTCTGTATTCTGGTTTGTGTATTTTACCACACCACTCTCACAACTTCGCTGCACACTCGTTCTCCTAATGGGCAACTATCCTTAACAACCATAACTAAATAACACAATAAACTAATAGTCCTATTAGCATTATAATAAAGATTCATTATCAAGTATATTATTATTAGATGTACTGATGTTCATTTAACCTCTACAGTGGGTCCTCAACCTATGGGCTGTGGCCCACTACTGAGCTATGGCTTATTTGCAACTGGGCTGTGTGAGTGGAAGGCTGGCATACACGAGCATGTGTGCAGTCCCACTCACATAAGCAGTAGGTGCTACTCTTTGCAGCCCCACTCATGCCAATGGGGGTGCCAGTGTTTGCAGCCCCACTTGTATGAGGGAGGGCACCAGTTTGCAGCCCTACTTGTGTGAGTGGTGTGCACGGCTGCCACTCAAAGTGTGTGCACATGTTCCTGCCTGCACATCACACAAAACCATCCCCTCTCACTCTCCCCCCCCTCCCCCCCGTGCTGGGCCAACATGGACGGGTTGAGGAACGCTGCTGTAAAAGGTCTTTTTGAATAGCTTTGTTTTTTTCCATAGCTTTTCTGAAGCTAGGAGTAATTAATTTCAATTTCAAATTTTATTTGTCACATGCACAATCATACATGGTACAATATGCAGTGAAATGCTTACGCAGCCATTC